>JACEFZ010003369.1:365000-399234 GCA_014155875.1 Cepaea nemoralis | reverse complement strand
TTCTTCTATGCTGGTTCATCCCGAACGAGAGTTTTTTAGGATGTGATTGCGTCGTGCCTGTTTACAGCAGAGCTGCATTCTTGCGCAAACAGCCGACACATCCGACCACTACGGGCATGACCTTCCCGGAGGAAGGGGGGGGGGGGGGTATTCTGAAACAGGTGAATCGGCAGAGTTATCTCGGTACAGCCGTATCATCTGATGGAAGATGCGTTGTTGTTTTTAGAACAAGAATCGCCATGGTAAAAGTAGCTCTTAGCAAGATGGAAATCATATGACCAATAGAAAGCTGCCAACTGTAATAAGAGAAAGAGTGTTGAAGGGCCATATAACATATATTTTGCTGTATGAGGGCGCGTTAGCGAAGATGCTAGCGAACTGAGCTGATCACATCACGAGTACGGTTCGACACCTGGGCTCGTCGCTGGCCTAAGTGAGGGAAAGACTGACCACCTATTTCTCCGTGCACTCCGGCCTACAAAATGTGATGGTCCTTTCAGATCACAGACCCAAGACAGGAAATTGCTTGTGTCACTGTCAACTACTGCCTATAGTACCTTGCGGTGTATGGCAGGAGGGTCTTTTGAGCCTGAGGAATTAAGGCTGCCTGGTTAGTGCAGTCACCGCGAACTGTGCAGGTTAGAGTTTTTTGCCCCCGACAGAAAAAAAAATCTCCACACCTTACCGAGGATTCGAACCCGGGTCTCCCGAAGGAGAATCCGGCATTCTAGCCACTCGGCCAGCCGCTGCTTCGGGACAATTAAATTATTAAATGTGAAACTTGGACAATGAGTAGGCAAGCTGGGAATCATCTACTGGTAGCGGAAATCTAGTGTCTGAGGAAAATGCAAAGAATAATGCGGACGGACAGAAAAATGAATGAGGTACTTCTTCAAGAAACAGACAAAAACTGTAAATTGATCAACGAAAGTAGACGTCGTAGACAGCCAATATCTTTTGTGCAAGAAAAATGAGCGAGACATTTCTCCAAGAAACAGATAGAAACCATACATTGATCAACGAAATTATATGTAGACAGCCAATATCTTTTGGGCAAGAAAAATGAGCGAGGCATTTCTCCAAAAAACAGATAGAAACCATACATTGATCAACGAAATTAGATGTAGACAGCCGATATATTTTGTGTAAGAAAAATGAGCGAGACATTTCTCCAAGAAACAGACAGAAACCATAAATTGATCAACGACATTAGATGTAGACAGCCAAGATTGTTTGGGCATTTTATGAGGAGACAATAACTAAGAAACTTGATGGATAAAGAACACGAGGAAGACAAATTAATAAACACCTGGATGGATACTTAGCATAATCAGGAAAAATATATAGACATCCAAGACGTCTTTGTGTGAGACGGCGATTCATGACTACTTCAGCTTATCGGCATGGCATATGTGCCATGAGGCTGGTACCCGAGAATTACGTCATAACAAGTAAGTGGAGAATCCTAAAAGCCAAAAGCTCAGAGAAACTAGGAGACAAGTAGTCAATAGGGAAAAACGTCACGCTGACGTCATCAGACAACAGACGGACTTTGTTGGAGTTTGAAATGGCAGGCTGTGCATGAAACTATCAGGACATTCAAACTGGCGAATCAATAGTTTTACATGAACAAAGTGGCTGGAATATGAGTTACTGTTCAAATTATGAATGACAGCATTTTAGCAATATGACGTTGTGAGATCATTGCATGTTTATTTATTTGCGTTTTTATTGGATAATTTTAATTGGATAATTAGAAAGTATTTGTTCTGTTCACGATTTAATTGATAACTTTGTCAGTATCACTTATTTATTTATTAATTTTAATGATCACCTTGAGATCTCATTTATTTATTTTTTTTTAAAGATATAATTGTGTCAGTAGAAATAATCTATTTTGCTTTTACTTGATAGTTTTACCATTAGCACAATTTACTTGTTTTTAACAGATAAATTTGCTAGTAGCATTAAGGTGTTTGTGCTCTCGTGGATAATCATGCTAGCAGTATTGATTTATGTATGTGTACATGGATAAATGTGCCGACAACACTAATTTATTTGCTTTAAAGGATACCTTTATCGGCATCACTTATTTAAATTTATTTAACTTTGCCAGTAGCATATATTTACAGTGATGGGATACTTAGTTCCCAAAATAAGGGTCAGGGGTCAGCCAGCACGTAGGTGGACGAAGGAAACTGCAGACAGCTGAGGCATGAAGGTGGACGCAGGAAACTGCAGATAGCTGAGGCATGAAGGTGCACGAGGCACAGGAACTAACCAAAGATCGAGAAACTTCGGCGCCCCGTGATGAGAGCGACTTTCTGCAAAGGCCTGCTATATGATGACGACAACTTATGTACGTGTGTGTTTAACTGTAACTGACCAGTAGCACTCACACTCCTAGCACATATGTGTAGGGTTTCAGGACATATACTCACACTCCTAGCATAAATGTGTAGGGTTTCAGGACATATACTCACACTCCTAGCATAAATGTGTAGGGTTTCACGACATATACTCACACTCCTAGCACATATGTGTAGGGTTTCAGGACATATACTCACACTCTTAGCACATATGTGTAGGGTTTCAGGACATATACCCACACTCCTAGCACATATGTGTAGGGTTTCAGGACATATACCCACACTCCTAGCACATATGTGTAGGGTTTCAGGACATTTACTCACACTCCTAGCACATCTCCCGTGTGCTGCCGGGGCCCATAAGGGAAGCAAAGAATAGCAACACTGTAGCCTACCACGCATGTCGTAAGAGGCGACTAAGGAGGCTTGATGATTCCGTCGCCCTGCTACTGAGTGAGTGCGTGGCACTACACTGTGAGCTGTGAGTTTTGTGTGAAATGCTTTTGAATCTGCCTGAGGTTTTTTGGAACGTGACTGCATGTTCGGAGTGATGGCAGGTGGCTATGTCCCAGAGTTTACCGGTTTTTGCCTTATGCAGAAATGCGTGGCTGCTGGGCTTCTGGCTGACTGCCACTGCCATCAGCGATGAACTGTATTTTCGTGGACTGTGTGGGTGAACATCTAGGAAACATTCAGATAGGAAAATGACTGCCGATTCCATCAGAGATGAACAGGGTGTTTCGTGGGGGACTGGTGTGTTGACATTCTGGTGGCGGCATTATGTACAGTGTATGTGTGCGGGCTGTTGTTTGTCGAGACTCCTGTCTTTTCCACTTTTCACATTGGGCAGTGGGGAGCATTTTGTGTGATATTCACTATCACAGGAACGGAGCATAATGGGGATGACCCGTTGCTGTGAAATTGGAACTGCGACTAACTAACTAACTAACTAACTCCTAGCACATATGTGTAGGGTTTCGGGACATATACTCACACTCCTAGCACATATGTGTAGGGTTTCAGGACATATACTCACACTCCTAGCACATATGTGTGGGGTTTCTGGACATATATTCACACACCTAACACATATGTGGGGGGTTTCAGGACATATACTCGACAGGTGTAGCAGGACTTGTTTGGATACTAACCCGCTAACGAGATGGCGCGGGTTCAACTCTCGGGTAACCATGCTAAAAATCCCGGCAGACACAATGATATTGATTTCTACTACTACAATAGTTAAGGACCCATTGTAAAGCCCCGAGGCGCCTAGGGTATATGGTGTTAGCCCCGTTTGTTAGCCCAACCAGCACAGGGCGGCCAACTGTGGTCAGTGTTTCGCTTAAATGTCTAAAATGGCTTTAAAGGTAAGCGTTTTTACTTATTTACGCGGATGCTTATCCCATACGGCTCGGTCTATTTCCACAAAACGGCTTGTTAAAAACGTCGCTCAGAGCACAAACTATGTAAATCCAGAGCAGACGATCCCTCCCCCAGGAATCTTCGAAAAATGTACACTCGTGAACCGAATGAGAGTCCGAAAACGAACCCATATCGGAACGCAGGGCAAGCGGCCGGAATTTCTTCTGTGCCATACACATATATTAGAGACTTTCATTTGAAACCCGTTCCAATGGCTTTATTACAAAAGCATGAAAGAAACATTAACAGATTTGGTAGAATTAAACAAAACATTCATTTTGAATGAATTATGCACAATGGGTTGGTCAGAAAAAGTCGCCGTAGGCATTCAGGCAAGTATCCCATTGCTAAGGTAGACGGCGAATGCCGTCCGCAAAAAAGGATTGTGGTTGCTCACTAAACCAAGTGTTTACCGCGTTCATTAAGACTGCGTCTGTGTGAAATCGTTGCCCCTTGAGAGCTTTTTTTAGAGGTCCAAACAAATGAAAATCACATGGTGACAAATCAGGACTATAGGCTGGATGTTGCAGAATTTCCCACTTCTTCCTTGCTAATGTTTCCTGCACAATCTTTGCGACATGCGGACGAGCATTATCTTGCAACAAAATCACACCGCGAGAAAGCATGCCGGGTCGTTTATTCTTGATGGCTTTTTGTAGCTTGTCTAGTGTTTGCGAGTAGTGGGTAGATTTGATGTTGACACCAGGTTCTCTAAAGTCGGCCAACAATAGCCCTTCATGGTCAAACAATGCGCTCAGCATAACCTTACCAGCGGAAACCTGTAACTTGAATATTTTGGCTTTTGGTGATCCAGCAGGCTTCCATTGCATGCTCTCTCTTTTGCTGCTCGGCTCAAAGTGGTGACACCATGTTTCATCGCCTGCCACTATACGGAAGAGACATGCATCACCCTCTACTCTGTAACGCAGCAAGTGGTTCAAACATCATCCCATACATTCCTCTTTTTGGTGGTTGGTCAACATCCATGGTACCCACTGTGAACACACCTTCCGATATTGCAGTTTCTTATGAACGATCTTTTGAATTGTCACGATTGACACATCAAATTCTTTCGCTACCGAACGTATGCTTCGACAACGGTTCATCTGTACTGCTGCATTGATTTTAGCGATGTTTTTTTCTGTTGCAACAATATGCGCTTGACCCGACCGTCGAAAATCTCTCGTGAAGTGACGTCCTTTCCGAAACATTCGTGCCCAGTCTGTCACTGTTGTCTTCGACACACATTTGTTACCATAAGCTGCCTGCATTCTTCGATGAATGACCACTGGTCGACATCCTTCAAATGAAAGAAACTGAATCACGCTCTTTGAGTTTCTTTGCACAGATTTTGGATCAACCCGGCCATATTCTCGACGATCAGAAACAGAACCTATACATCATGGGACGCTAAGCACGTTTTCTTTTATTCATTGGTCAGTACTTATCACATGACTATGACATGATCATGTTCAACGTATGCAATTACGCGCGGTGCGGCACGAACTGTTTTAAATGAACGCCCCTTATATATATATATATATATATATATATATATATATATATATATATATATATATATATATATATATATATATATATATAGACACATGTGTGTGTGTGTGTGTGTGTGTGTGTGTGTGTGTGTGTGTGTGTGTGTGTGTAGAAGGCAAGGACACAGTAAATGCTGTGTATATACTGAGAACAGTAGTTGAAGGTTCTATAGAAGTAAACAAAGATCTATATCTATGCTTTATTGGCTACACAAAGGCTTTCGATAAAGTGAGACATGTCGACATGATAAGGATGCTTGAGGATCTACAAATTGATGGAAAAGACCTTAGACTTGTGAAAAACATATATTGGAAACAACAAGCTGCCATCAGAATTGACAACTATATAGGCCAATATCAGGCTATTAAAAGAGGTGTGAGACAGGGATGTGTAATGTCTCCAGATCTTTTGTCACTGTACAGTGAAAATATTTTCAGAAATATAGAATATATGGAAGGAATCAACATTGGGGGACAATACATCAAAAACATTAGATATGCAGATGATACAGTCTTGATGAACAATGAACAGGACCTGCAAAATTTAGTAGATGCGGTTGTTGCACACAGTGAACAACTAGGGTTAGAACTGAATATTAAGAAGACACAGATTATGGTCGTCCACTGGGAAGAATGAAATACCACAATGTGATATACGAGTAAATGAGCATTATTCTTAAGCAAGTGAATCTATACAGTTATCTCGGAACAGTCATAACATCTGATAGGAGATGCCTTGAAGAGATTAGAACAAGAATTGCTATTGCGAAGATAGACTTTTGCAAGATGAAAAACATACTGACCAATAAAAAGATATCAATTGAAACGAGAAACATAGTGTTGAAGTGCTACATAGAACCTATACTTTTGTATGGATGTGATGCGTGGACAATGAGCAGTGTATCTGAAAAGCATCTGCTGGCTGTGGAAATGTGGTTTCTGAGGAAAACGCAAAGAATACCATGGACAGACAGAAAAACCAATGAACAGGTCCTTCAAGAAACAAACGAAGATCGTAAACTGATTAGAGATATTAGACATCGACAGTCAAATTTTTTGGGCATGTTATGAGAAGAAATGAATTGGAGAACTTGGTGACAACTGGCAAGATCGAAGGGAAGAGACCAAGGGGAAGACCGAGAAGTAAATACTTGGATGGCTTGGCCACGTGGCATGGACCACACAGGAAAACGGAGCTGATCCACGACTCTGGTGATCGAGTGAGATGGCAGAACATGACCGTCCACGCTTACCGGCATGGCACATGATGGATGAATACATATATACGCCGTGTTTGCTTTCAGAAACCGACGGAGTTCCTTTACCCTAGCTCTGGCTGTTTTTAACTTCAGGAGCGCTGATGACGGTGTAGTGGGACTGCTCCCTACACCGGTCAGTTAGGACGTAAACGATGACTTCTAGCTCAGAACGCAATGGCAAACTACTGAACGTAAAAGTAAAAGTGGATAGAAAAAAACCAACCTGGGATTGGTCGCACCATCCCGCAAATGGCATGCAATTGTAAACATTATGATGACATGAACACATCCGTTATGGATGAAATTAATATCGGAACAGGCAGTTCAATCATCCTTGACCCTAGACAATACTGTGCACGGATTTTGGAGGGAATAAAGACGCTATTCCTCTACGCGAAACCCAACGGCATAAAGTGAAAGACAACAACCGCTACCTTGAAGTGAACAGCCAAACTGCTCTCTTTATCATTTCTAATAGTGCCGAAATTAATAATTTCAAGCAACTCAATACACACACATCACAGACCTGTGCTTTCTACACCAGAAACAAGTTAGTCCGCATTGTTGTCACAACAGTCACATCATGAACCGAGCTTGGAAACACATCAACACAACGAATCGAGCCACCAAGGTTATCTGACACATTGTATCCTGACATTTCTGTGTCAAGCCATACACAGAACTCAGCCAAACCGCGTGAACGTCCAGTGGTTGGTTTATATGGGGCAGGAAAGCTTACAATTAAGATCCGTGTCACTTGGATACGCTCAGCAGCAGGCCAGGTCTGTCACTAGCGTCAACGGTTATTAAGTGGTGTGTAACACTCAAGTTTGGATGTTGAATCGTTTGGGAAGCCAGCCTTTCTCCGCTGAACAATGGGGTGATGGCTGTACCAAGCAAATATTAAACCGGGAGCCACGATAGCCTTGTGGCTAGGCTCTCGCCTACCGGCCCAATGGTCAAGGATTCGAATCTGCACCGGGGCGGAATTTATAAAATTGATCTGTGTTCCCAGGGCTACCCAGACTGAAATGGATACCAGTAAATGTGTTGGGAAGTGCATGCGACCTGCGTAGTACTGACTAGGTCAACTACTGAGTATCGATTGGTCCACACAAGTATGACTCTAGTACCGTATGACTCCCCGTGGACTCCAGTTTGTAACATTGACCTGGGCTCCAGGGTCGAGGCAGCCGAAAATGGATACCAGGAAGTGTTATGAGAAGTGATGTCGTCTGATGTTATACTGACTGCTGCACGCGTCGATGACCGATTGGTCTATACAAATATTTGTCTAAAACATACGCCCAATTATCCTTAATGCATGGAAAGGGACGATTGCTCATGTACCATATACTCAATGCACTTTAAAACTTGTAAATGGACGATTACTCATTTACGATATGCCTAAGAGTCTTAAAGCGTGTATTTTTTATACGCTGCATTATATATTCAAAGCCCGACTTTGCGTCAAGAGGTTTTGAAGATTTTATCGAAACAAAAATAGCACACATTCAGTTTCGACAGTCACCCCGAGGTATTTACTGAAGCATATAGCAGGCCGGTCTCCCTGGCCAAGGTAGTTGACGACATTGTTCGTAATCCCGTATATTCACGTGGGGAAAACAGCAGCTGCGAGAATCGGTAGCGGTTCGCGCCACTCTGGTAACTTACGGGGGTATGTCAGCCGGATATGCAGCATTAAAAAACAAATATCAAGCCACGCCAGATAATCCAAATCATTGTTATTTACGACTCGTAGATACTGTACAAGATAACCGCGTTGACAAAATGGAGCCTTTGAAATGTGGGTCACTGTAGGGTTCTGCTGAGTATTTTGGGGTGAAACATAAGACAAGGAGGTCATAGAAGGACTCCAGCCAGCGCGTTGCTCTGATGGTTAGAACGCAAAGCTGAGAATGACATGAGCCCGATCGGACGGGGTTCGATTATTGTACTCATTGTTCGCTACATTAGAGAAAGACTGACCACAGACTCCTCCGAGCAGAGAGAGCACGGGCAACATATGGTCTCTACAGTTCAGCCCAGGCTTTGTGTTATGGAGAGGTTAACTCCATCCTTAGTTTGGTTGTTGTCATTACGCCTTTATTCGAAGCACAAAGTAACAAACTATCGTTTGTAGTGATGTAGTCAATTTCATTGAATATTTTCTTATTTGGGCTTTTCTGTGTCTTTAATCGTCTCTTATGTTATTTAAATCAGCAGGGTTCAATCAACGCATCATTTATGTTTGCCCATTTTATCATTGTTTTCTTTTCTTTACTTTCCTATTTCTAAACCGTAGTCACCAACTGCATCTTCCGTTCCCTCATTTCCTCATCTTGGCTGAAAATACCAAGTATTATTTTGACTTCCTGTGATCTGGTTTGAGGTGTCGCCATTGTCTATTTCACCGTGAAAATGTGTATGCCTTCCTGGCTACTGCTTGTTGCTGGTGCATAAAGTAGAGTTTGTTTTAACGTAAATGACCTCCACACACCTAATGATACACTGGGTATACGGTGCTGGACTCACTCTTGTATAACCCAATCGGCGCTCAGTGAGTGACGTGGTCAGTACCACTCCGGCCGCCTTACCTTCCCAAGACATTTCCTGCTAACCCGTTTAGGCTGGGTCGACCTGGCAGCTTTGGTGGATATTCGTGTATACTATTTTAATGCATTGTGTGCTTTAAATTTACCGCATCACAAAGGGAATGCTGACTGATTACACCTTGGAGCCAGCACCATATACCCCATGATGTATAAGGTGGTTTGGAGTGAGTTTGTCCAGGGTCTACGGTCCAGTGTGGAATACCTGGCGAAAGAAGAAGTCCGTACACCGAATACGCTTCCCGGTGTGAACAGGGCTCCTTTCACAGATTCAAAGCCTAACAATCAGTAGGTTTGAACCAAATAAGCTGGGTCGACCTGGAAGCTTTGTTGAATTTAAGTGTATAATATGTTAATGCTATTTGCTTTAAATTTAATCATGACAAACCGATATGTAATACTCAAATGACCACTAACTTGTGTTTTTGTTTTTTATTTCTCTCGCCAAACATTAATCCTACTCCCTTTTCCCAAAGATCACTTTATGAATACATTATTGTGTGTTTATCCATGATTATTTTGCCAGGTATCTTCCACCTCAACTAGCTCATTTCTAGCTAATTAATTTCCATTTTTTCCCTTTCTTTACTACACCATCTGACATTGCTATTTCTGCCAGTGTCCTGGGTTATAAATGTCGTGTCTACATTTGCAAGTTATTGTTTTGCCACCAGTAGCTTAATGACAGTCTGGTATCATATGTGTCACAAGACTGTCCCTACCGGACGAAGGTGTCTTAAAACAGTATTTAACGTCGCTATCTGACTGAGACAAAGCCTTGTTACAAGCCTTTGAGAACAAAATTTTAAGACGCATCTTTGGACCCATTAGGGATACACAAAGTGAAGAGTGGAAAAGAAGAAGTAACAAAGACATTTATGATCTGTTTAATTCCCCGCTAATCACTGGTATCATGAAGGCTAATAGACTACAATGGCTGGGGCATATAGAAAGAATGGAAGATAACAGGGAAACAAAACTCGCTTACACTCAGGAAATAAATGACCGTAGACCCCGAGGTAGACCAAGAAGGCGGTGGAGAGATAATACATATACAGACCTACAAGCACTTGGAATCAACGACTGGCAAGAGAAGGTCCACCAGAGAGACGAATGGAGACGGATTGTATTTGCAGCAAAGAACCTCAATGGCTCGGAACGCTGAAGAAGAAGAAGAAGATCTGACTGAACTATTCTGATTAATAACATCTTGGGAAGATAGTGTGGTGATTTCCCCTTGACTTCCGCATCCACCCTGGGGTATATCCACTCCTTATCTTGACTATACATTTTCGACTGTCAAGACACGTGAATGCCCTGCTCTGCTCAGTTGCAGAGATGTCCACTTATACCGGTAGATACTGGAACTCCAGAGTGCGTTTGTCACATAACTCCGCACTGCTTGTCCTCCAACACTTGGAGGGGCAGGGGGGAGTTTCCTTTCGTCAAATATGGGACCAGATTGTCCTTTCTCATACTCTCCAGTACTTTTAGAGGACGCATTGCTTTCACTAGTAAATGAAGTGGAATGTGGTTTCTGAAGAATATGCAAAGAATACCATGGACAGACAGAAAAACTAGTGAGCAAGTCCTACAAGAGACAAATGAAATCTGTAAACTGATTAGAGAAATTAGACGTAGGCAGTCAAGATTTTTGGGCACAGTATGAGAATAAATAAACTAGATAACTTGGTGATAACTGAAACGATTGACGGGAAAAGAAAATGGGCTAGGCAGAGAAGTAAATATCTGGATGGCTTGGCTACATGGCATGGTCGAGACATGAACACGGAGCTGATTAACAACTTTGGTGATCGTGTAAGATGACGAAATACGACCGCCCACGCTTATCAGCATGGCAGATAATCAAGATGATTACTTTCACAGAGGCTAAATATACAATGGGAGTGATTACTATGGCTGCTGTATTTCTTTAGAATAGTCTGGCCGATTGTTGCTTGCTTGCTTGTGTTCGTTGGCTTGAGCTCCAACGCGAAGTCCTGTATGTCGGATGAAGGCATCCTGTTTTCCAACATCAGTGTGATGTCATACAGGACCTGAGGTTTGCGTGAGTATCCGTTGTCCCATGTCTGGCTTATTGGTGTGCAGACTGGTGGTTCCTCGCCGTACAGGCAGACACTCTCCGACTTCGGAGGAATCGGCGATCCTACTGACTTTAGCCAGGACCCCGAAGGGACCTGTTGCCCAGGACACTCGACGAGGACGCGTCAATAGGTCTTGACCAGTATATAACCCGGCCCTGGTGCCTTGGAAGCACCTCTGCGTCCCGTCTGGCCGATTGTAAAACGTAAGATATCTACACTACATGATGGCTGGCATTCAAAGGGACGAGCGAATCACACAATACGTTGCGTGGGACATAAAGAGTATAGTCCGCATACACACACACGCACACACACATACGCGCACACACACACACGCGCACGGGAACAGACGGACAAACATTTTAGCTCTTTGCCTATCCCACAGTTTAACTCCCACCTGTGTCTTTTTCTAATGTTCATTTCATCTTCAGAAATGAAGAAATCAGGACTAAAGTGGGGGTTATAGCAGCGCTAGATTTTATTAGAAAGCAGCAAGCAGATTACCATTCAACAGCATACCGCAACAAGCAATGATGTACAGACCCGATGGAAACAGAGCAAGAGGCCGACCACGTAAACGTTGGACGGAGGGAACAGCAGAGTCCATGGGAATATCAATACATGAAGCCCATAATCAGGAACTCTCACGAAGTTTATACTTCACCTCGACACCGCAAGGCTACAAGAGGAACATGATGAGATGAGATGAGATTTCATCTTCTCTAAATGTATGTCTGTCAGTTCGTCTGCCTGTCGTGTTAATCACAACATATAATGTCCTGTCGAGTATTGGCCAAGGAAAGACAAATAAACATGACAGAGAAGACAAATGGGAATGTACGCAGTTTAACCAGGGCATGCTGCGTCCAGTACACACAATAAGAGACGACAGGCTTCATCTCAGCATGTTATCAGTATGAAGTTTTGCCACGTTACTGCGGGTTTAAGCTTACACTTCGATAAGAAAATGGCCGGGTTATCAGCAATTGGCTGTTCACAAAAATATGTCCAGTGTGTTTCAGAACATTATGGGATGTTTACTTTTGGTTAAGAACCACGGTCAATGCACACGATTATTATCAAATGTGCTCCTTCTTCCCCCAAAGACCACACAAGGTGAATCTCCGCAAAACCCCGCAGTTATAGCGAGGATGCAAATATATATATATACTGAAGTCACTCATGATATACATATTTATTTTGTGGAATTTTTGTCTTCACCTTTTTGTTGTATTTTAAGGCTGGGCATCGGCGTATTTGGGGTGCTCTATCCACTTTCAAACTGCCCGTGGTTTATTTTTTAACCATATGCTCAGTGGACACAGGTCCCCCGAGTTGTGGCTATTGTCCGGGAAGGCTGGAAGCTCCACCCATTGCCTTAGGATTAAAGACGAGGACACCATTCTTTTCTTAACTCTAAACATTCACACCAGCATCTTGCGTCAAGTCATTTGTAGAACGCCGCTCTGATCACGGCGCGCCGAAAAAGCTCTCGATCTCTGGCCATCTCCCCTTGCCTCATGCCCAAGGTGTCTGCAATGTCCTATGTCTATCTTCATGCCTCTGCTTCTTAAAAAAAAGTCGCTTAAAAGTCGACAGGGTCGACTTCATTGCACCAGGTTTTAACCCATCTTGCGGAAAGCATCGCACAAAGCACGAACTCCGTAGCTCTAGCGACGACGGGAGTCTCCGAAAAAATTTCATTCGTGACCCGAAGTACGCCGCCCGGAATCGAACCCACAACCTTCGAAGCCCGAGTCAACCAGCTTGACCACTTCGCCACGGAGACTCCCTTGGTCCCTACACCTCCACCCCTGCCTCTCCTTCCGGGAACCACGCCTTCCAACACTGGCATTTGTAATGTTTAATGAGGCCAACGTACTTTAGTTTCCGAGACAAGATTCTGTAAGAGCCAGTTTTCTTTAATGTTTAAGTCTCGTAGCATTTCAGAAATGTTCTGCTTCTTGGCACACGATATTCTACGGTTTCTCCTGTGATATTTAAGCTCAAAAGTACAAATTTTAAAAAATATATATATTTCTCTGTATGTTGACAAAGACAATTCCACGCACAGATTTCAGGATAACACTGATGACAGTGATAAATGGAGCGCGACCCATACGGTTGGATGGAATCGATATACCACCTCAACCTAGCATTGATATAAACAACACATTGAAGCAACCACACTTTTAAACCAACCAGGTGCGCACAAGCCTGAGCCAGGACGCCGTAACCTCAAAGATCCTCCACACTTAACATCATCATCATCACGTGACCTGTCAACACGCATAGGCGCGCATGTCTCTCCATAGATCTCGGTCCTTTATGACTGGATCAACTCTGCTGATGACATTCCTCCATGCTACCGTCACAGTCCATCCAGCATAGTATCTCTCGGTCCTCGGTGTTCTGGATCAACTCTGTTAATGAATTTGCTCCTTGCCACTGTCACAGTCCACCCAGCATAGTATCTCTCGGGCTGCCTCATCTTCTTCTCCCACTTATCTCTTCCACATTATTATGGAATATACAGAGTTTTGGATGAGGGGACAGTGAGACGCGCAGTTTCATAATTGCCCGACACACTGAGTCTAGGGTTCCAAATCTGCAGCGGGTGATTTCTCTGGCATGAGGCGTCTGCCGTTCAGAAAACATGGCAAACTACTGAACTAGCATTGCCTGGTAAATCACAAACAGCGAAATAATGGGTACAGAAGGATTTTGTGTTGTAAAGCAAGAAGTATTATGCTTAGATACTCCTTTTGTTATCTTTAAGGGATACAGGAGCATCTATAGAGATAATTATTTTACACTGATGGTGGTCCTTAACCATATCCAAACATCCCATAGTTTTGTTAAACACACAATGGGAAGTGGGGCGTTGGAAAACATTGTGACGACGGGAAAGAGAAGCGGTACAAGAGGCAGAGGTAGACCAAGAGACATGAAACTGGATGAACTGAAACGGTAGGAAATACCACATGTTTAATATATCACTAAACGTGACCTACCATTTGGACAGAAGGACGATATATCACCATACAAGTGTCATCGTGTTATTTGTTTGATTGATTGATTGACAGATTGATCTAGGAACCGACATAACAGCATTCGGGGCATTCCCATAGGCGCTCCGTCCCCATCCTCAACAGCCAGCGAAGAGTCCCAACACCAAAAGTACCAATAGCAATCTGATTATATATCCGTCTCGCCCTTCCTCTGAGCGTCGGGCGTCGGCCAGATCCTCTCGTCACTCTTCGCTGCCTCATTCTTGCCAGACCATGATGATCCATTTGCTCCTCCGAGGTGTACACGTTGCCATATAGCTATTACAGCAACACAGGATAGAGAGAGAGGATAAAGGGATTTTTCCTAAGTATGCACCAAAGTGGATAGTGCACAAAGAAACTAAGGGAGACGAGATACGTCACACGACAACAAAGAAAGATACGCTGTGGTGCCATCTTCGAGACAGGATGTGTTTTTCGATTGTGGCTCAAAATTCATGTGGCAATTGGATATTTGAATGCAAGCATATTTGATCTTCAAGGTGGATAACAAGAAGAAGCATTTGTTGAGAAGAAACTATGGAGCTAAGAACTGTGGATCGAAAACCTAGATGAATCTATTATGAACGTAACGGCTAGGATCGAAAGAGCAGTGGAATGGAAATAGGCTGGGCGTTGAGGTGAAGGAGGTAGGCATTAACCAGATTAACTGTGGATACGTAGATAGATGTTGTCCCGGTGGACGGGAGCTCTATAGTGACACTGAAATTGTATGTTCTTATGCTGCAACACCGAATAAAAAGGTGTTAAATCTTCACCGGAGCCACGTCGTTATTTCATTATCTAATTCATTGCGTGAGACTTGGTTGGTGTTACTGTTAACGAGCCAAGATAAATACCTCGTGTAGATTTTCAATTTGTTATATTACGGCACAGCCAAAGTCCATCTACATTGAGGCACACGTGCTCCCACAAGACCGCAACCACGTCTGCCTTGTCATGCATCAATACTCCACCAAGTTTTGCAGCGCCAGCCAATCTTTCCGCCTGTTTATTCCCCAGCACACCAGAATGCCCCGGAGTAAAGATCCAGACGATGCTTGTCACCCGTGACTTCCGAAGCGAAGCAAGCCACTCTGCACGAAGCTTCCCTGTCCTCACCCTACTCAGAATGTTTTCTGAGTCAGTTACAATCACGATGTGTGTGTGTGTGTGTGTGTATCGTATTCGCCATCCAGCGAAAAGCTGCACTGTCCCCCTCCACCTCCATTCTTAAGCTAGATGTTGTGGTATCATATGCTGCGACAGATGGAGCATAAGTGAGGTTATTCTACCGCTCTGTGTTTGCTATGTAAGTCAAAGGGGTCTGCGTGGCCGCCGGGCTAAATGCGCTTACATTACCGGTGCACTGACTGCGGGGTATCGGGTGCATTCCACAGGCCGGTCAGTTGGACTTAAACGTTGACTTTTCTTTCAAACAACGGCAAGCGACTGAACTTAAACTTGCTTAGAAAACCAATCTGGGATTGGTCAGCGTGGCCGAATGGATAAATGCGCTCGTTCTTAAAGATTCCGGTGTGCCGATGCCGAGGTAGCGGGTTCAACTCCTACACGGTCAGTAGGACTAAAATTTAAAGTGCCTCAGACGTCGGAGTGGATTCGCCTGATGGCGAGGGACACTAGTAATGGGGAAAGATAATCCACACGCACAAATCAGTCTAGGGAACTAGATGTGGTAGCATATGGATGGACTATGCTTGAGGTCAAAGCGAGCAAATGAAGAAGGAAAAATGGAAAAACACAAAGCTATCACTTGAGGTGATGGCAACGTCCTCAAACAGAACATGCAAATGTGTAAACGTCACTCACTGCCGTTGTGAGGGTGCCCGTATGACATCTGGGGCAGCACTATAACTGTCATCTGTCATCTACCGCCTACAGCACCTTGCGGTGTAGGAAAAGGAGGGGGGGGGCGGGGGTTGTGCCTGAATAATTAAGGCCGCCTAGTCGGTGCAGTCGAAGCCAACTTGCAGGTTAGGATTTTCTTTTTGTCCCCGACAGAAAAAAATATCCACACCTAACCGAGGATTCGAACCCAAGTCTCCCGAAGGAGAATCCGACATTTTATTCTAGCCACTCAGTTTAGTTTAGTTTAGTCGACGGATCAACATCACGGTACATGGGTGTAACCTATAAGTGCTCCGCTCTACTCCTAACTAAAACCTGAGTCCGGAGAATCTCAGCTCAGTGCGCGAACTCCGTAGCACCGGCGAGGATCCTGAAATACTTTGGGCAGATTTTTAACTCGAAATTTGGTTAGGCTACTCTTTTTCCAATTCCAACTGCCAAGGTATTTTTTTTTTTACGTTCGCAACAATACACACGGGCGTCCGATCTCACTACCCAGAGACCGGGGGAAATTTTGTTACTAGAAGTCCACGTGAAAAAATCCCGGCCCTCACCGGGGCTTGAACCAGGAACCTCCAGCACTCGAAGCGGACACCATATCTCGAGACCACTTAGCCCCTGTTTTTCTAGCCACTCACCCAGACTATAATGACGAGCACAGAATACACAGGACAACATGAAATAAACAAACACGGAAAGCTCCATGGTGATCGGAGGATTGGATCTCCAGACGTTACAAGACGCCTTTAAATGAAAACCGTAAAAGTGTGCTAGAAATTACAATAACCATGCCATCGTCTTGTAACCTGTGTATATTATTGTTAAGGATGTTAAGCTTTGGTCGATTACTGGTCTAGGATTGTAGCTCCTACAGGCGGACAGTTAGAGCATTGCTTTGCTGATCCAGCAGCTTCTGCAGCTTGTCTTGTTTCAGATGTACAGGTGTTACCTTTCCTCTGGAGTAAACTGGGCTGGCCGAGAGATTGATCATGCTGCATAGACAAGACATGGTCTCTACAATTCAGCCCAGACTTTGTACTAATGAGAGATATAATTCCATCCCTGTTCACCGCTATGGGTTTTGGTTATGATGCCATATTTTAAAGCATAACGGAACAAACGACGCTCTAGCCAAACAGGAAGGTGCACGAAACAAATTGAATTTTCAAGCCAACATTTTCTACACACATAATGCAACATCATTGTACGGCCATAATGAACTGCATCAGCTACGTGTTACGCTAACATCTTTGGCGTACGTGAGCTTGTGAATGCATGCTCTTTTCCCTTTCATCTTTCCTACTCCCGTCAAAACGATCTTAGTTTGATCTGACCTTCATCATTTCCACGTGTGTCTTTCGTTTCCCAGTTTCGTGTTTCTTCCTTCCTTCTGCGCGAGCTTACTGCGCGCCATCCTGTTTACTTTCTGCAGAGCCGGCGACATATACCACTGCTGGAAAGAAGTATAACTATATTTCCCCCATCGTTTTTGTTCCCAGCGTTTGGCTTATCTAAGGCGCGCACAAATGCGATAAATATTTGCAAACATTTGAGTCATACATTTTCGGAGCCAGAGTTAAAATAAAAAAAGTGTCTGCTTAGCAGTTATTAGTTCTGGGAGTCATCACCGAATGCCTTGCCGGCTGGCGTGGGCGATCATGCTCATCCACAAACAACGATCTCAGGCGTCATGGATACATGTGTGTTGACTCCCGTGCCATGTCACAAGACTGTCAAGAATCTTCTCACGCTGTCGTCCTCTATCTCTCTGTCCGCAAATCTTTCCGGTTGTCACAACATGTTCCAGTGTTTGTCTTCTCATAACGTGGCCAAAAAACGAAAACTACCTCTTTCTGATGCTTGTGAGAAGTTGTCTTTGTGAATCAGCTTCCCTTAAAACGTTCTGATTGCTCATTTTAGCTGTCCAATTAATTTTCAGAATTCTTCTATAAAACCAAATTTCCAAGGCATCCAGGGATTTATTTATTTATTGTTTATTTATTTATTATTTTATTTTATTTTATTTTTTTTTTTGGGGGGGGGGGGGGAGGGTATTACAGTGACATAAAAGAGCGCTAGCCTGCCGATTCGGTGGTCTGAGTTCAATCCCCAGCGGGGGCAGGATTAGTTCTGCCGACACATACGACTCTAGGGTGGAATCAGCCTTATAAAATGGGTACCAGACCAGGCAATGGTTGGGATCTTTTGAGAATTGTCTGGGAAGGAAAGACGGCATGGGAGGGGCTGGATTTTCCATTTCTTGTGTCTCGCGCTAGAATATGCGAAGGTCAGGCAATTCACTCCTTTATCAGCAGTATCTGGTGTGGGTCAACTGTCAAGGCCGTCCCACGAGAAGGTGAAGTAGGGTCGCTGAAAGCATGACCATGACCCCCGACTCTGACACACCAGCGACTCTAGCTCAGTGGAACCTCGCTTAACGAGCATAATTCGTTCCAGAATCTTACTCGTAATGTGAAACACTCGTTTAGCGAAACAGTTTTTTCCCATACAAATTAATGTAAAATACGATAATGCGTTCCATGCCGAAAAAATACTCAAAATATTTTGTATAACGTTTATTCAAAGAAAACTATATATACATTGTTAAGGAGCGTGATTCATCTTCCTCTTCTATCGCGGAATGAACGAACCTGGAATGAGAATTCGATTTATAGAAAACAAAATTTGAATAATTAATTTACAATTTATAACACATACATAATTTGATTAATTTGGTTATTTCGGGATTTGAATTTTAAATATTGAGTACAACCCACTACTGGCAACGCTGATCGTATTCTGTATGAACCTAAGGCCTATCCACGTCAATATGGAAGCACTATACTCGAGTTTCGCCCTCGTTTGAGCTCGTCAGTAGTGCATATCCCTGACCGGATCCGGAAACAAGCCCCGGATCACTGGCGTGTGAAGCGGGTGTGTAACCACGCGGCACACGTTGGACACACAGCCAAATTATCATAACAGAATATTACAACGTCACCCATCGTAGGTTATGCTCAAGATTGCCCAATCGCCGCGACTGACGTCCGTCAATCGATGTGGACCCGTAACGATCAGGACTTCTCACTGGCAAGGAACACCATTCCTCCTAAATCCAATGAGCAAATAATCAAATTGATTAATCTGGTTATTTCGGGATTTGAATTTTAAATATTGAGCACAACCCACTACTGGCAACGCTGATCATATTCTGGTATTAACCTAAGGCCTATCCACGTCAATATGGAAGCACTATACTCGAGTTTCGCCCACATACATAATTCTTTTTTACTAGAAAGCCTTCTAGAGAAATTTGTTTTTGTCGACGCTTCAGAATTTGGTGGAAATGCGACACAACATTATCATTAAATAAATTAGTAGCTCTCATAGCCACTGCCTTATTAGGGTGAAGGTTCTCAATGTACGATGCAACAGTTTCCCATGCTTTCAGCATTTCTCTTATTGCGCCTGAAGATTGTTGGTTTGCTGTTACCTTCTCCTCCTCCTCGGACAAACTCTCCTCCACAACTTCTTGCTGTGAAACACAATGTAATTCCATAAGCTCTTCGGTGGTCAGCTCTTCCACAAGCTCATCGATATCTTTGTTATCCACCTCCAGTCCCATGATCTTGGCCAAAGACACAATCTCGTTGACTACAGGCTCCACAGGTACTGTCTCAAACCCCTCAAAGTCACATTCGACAACGCTCTCCGGCCAAAGCTTCTTCCAAGCAGAAGTGAGGGTTCTCTTGGCAACCCCTTCCCACGCCCTTTCGATCATCTTGAGGCAGGCAACGATGTGGAAGTGATATTTCCAAAACTCTCTGAGAGTGAGATTGCTCCCTTCAGTCACCTCAAAACAACGCTCGAAGAGCGCTTTAGAGTAGTTTCTTAAAGTTAGAAATAACCTGCTGGTCCTCGCTATTGCAGGCGCACAATCCGGGACTTCCCCTTCCCTCGTCACTCGTTATGCGAAACGTGACTCGTTATGCGAATCATTTTTTTTTACAATTTATTTTGCTCGTTATGCGAATTACTCGTTGTGAGAGTTGCTCGTTAAGCGAGGTTCCACTGTGTGTGTGAGTGTGTGTGTGTGTGTGTGTGTGTGTGTGTGTGTGTGTGTGTGTGTGTGTGTGTGTGTGTGTGTGTGTGTACTCAAGCGTAGTTCATACACACTATTTATAGTCGTGGTGAACTGAATTTTGCGTGTGGATTAGCTTTCCCTATTAACAGTGTCCTTCGCCATCAGACGAACCTAATCCGACTTCAGAGGTACTTGTAATTTACATACTCAAGTCAAGGACGACAGGTCAACATTTTAGTCCAGCTGTTCGGTATAGGGGTTGAACCGCTTACCTCGGCATCAGCACAACAATTGTTTAAGAACACGCGTTCTTACCCATTTGGCCATGCTGCCACACACACACACACACACACACACACACACACACACACACACACACACACACACACACACACACACACACACACATATATATTATATATATATATATATATATATATATATAATATAATATATATATATATATATATATATATATATATATATATATCAGATCGCCTTGCGTTGGTTTCCATATAATTGAATGAGTGGCGGTCACTCGGGAAGAAAGGCAAACTACTGCCCAGGAATCACAAACAGGCAAAACATGCTGGAGTTGACTACAACGTCCTGTAAAGGATATGCAACAAACTTATTAAAACTAATGCGTCATCTACTCTCTATTTCTATGGGTTAGTTAGTTAGTTAGTCTTTCCTCTTGAGCCTAAGGCGGCGCATAGGGCAGAAGTCCTGTCTCTCCATGCCTGGCGGTTCGCTGCTACCTGTTGTAGATCTTGGATATTTACTTGGCCATTGAATGAGCCTTCTCTAATGATGGTTCTACGCAGGGTCTCTCTTGGTCTTCCCCGTTTTCTTTTCCCTACCGGTGACCATATGAGGGCTTGGTAGGGGAGTCTTGTCTTGTCCATTCTGAGTACATGGCCGATGTAGTTCCAACGGCGTCTTCTTATGAAATTGGATACTGTATCTTGCTTAGTCTCTTGTCTTATTTGCGAATTGGTTCTGAAGTCTGTCCAGTGGATGTTTAGAAGTCTTCTAAGACATTTGTTCTCAAAATTTTCTAATTTTTTTATCTAAAGCTACCGTTGATTTCCAACTTTCACATCCATACGTTAACACTGGAATCACACAAGAGTTGAAGATTTTAAGTTTTGTGTGTTTGCTGAGTGTCTTTGACTTCCAGATGTTTGACAGTTTATTGAAGGCCCTAGATGCCAGTGCGATTCTAGATGATATTTCTGGTGTTGAGTCCCCTGTGGATGTCATTTTGCTTCCTAGGTATGTGAAGCTGTTGACTTTTTCAAGAACGTAGCTGTTCAATTTGGTCTCATCTGAACTGTTGGTAAGATCAATAGTCTTTGTTTTTGTGGTGTTAATTTGGAGACCAATTTGCCCTGAAACATTTTGGAGGTGGTTTATTTTCTCTTGGGCATCCGGATGTGTAGAACTCAAAAGCACTATGTCGTCGGCAAAGTCCAGGTCTTCTAGAATTTTGTCAACCCAATGGATACCCATATTTGTGTTGCTTGTGCACTTGCGCATGACCCAATCGATAGCTATTCCAAAAAGCATCGGTGATAAGACACAACCCTGTTTCACTCCTGTTTCGACTGAGAACCAGTCAGAGTTGCCTGTTTCTGTTCTTACGCAGCAACGTGTCTCTTTGTAGAAAGATTTTATGACGTTGGTATATTTGGTAGGAAAACCATAGATGTTAAGTAGATTCCAAAGTGAAGGACGGTGGATGCTGTCGAAGGCTTTTTGAAAGTCGACAAAGTTTGTGATTAATTTCGACTGGAATTCTACGGAGTCTTCAATGATTATTCTGAGGGTGAAAATGTGGTCTATGCATGACCGTTTTGGTCTGAAGCCTGCTTGTTCTTCTCTGAGCCTTTCATCTATCGCCTTTTTCAATCTCTCAAGTAACATGCTACAAAAAAGTTTTCCTGGTACTGACAATAGAGTGATACCACGCCAATTATTGCAATCAGACATATCGCCCTTTTTAGGCAGTTTGAAAATTACACCATCTTTCCACTGTTGTGGTGGGGATTCGCTTTGCCAGATTTCATTGATCAGCTGTAACAAACGTTGTAAGGTGTTCTCATCTGCTGCTTTGAGCATTTCTCCTGAGATTTCATCTTCACCAACAGCTTTGTTGTTCTTCAATTATTTGGTGGCTGCTTTAATCTCTTCCATGGTGAATGACTCGCAGGAGGCATCCAGTGGGGGCATAGTAATTTCTCCATCCAGGTTCGGAACAGTGTCAGGCTGCGGTCTATTTAATATTCTTTGAAATGTTCTGCCCATCGTTGCTTTTGAAGGTCCATCGGATACAGTTGATTGCCTTGTTTGTCTTTGATGGGTATATTTGGTGTAGGTGAGTGATTGCATAGTTGCTTCATGATATGGAATACGGCTCTGTTGTTTCCAGTTCTGGCAGCTGCTTCGGCTTCGGAGGCCAGGCTGTGAATAAAGTTCTGTTTGTCTTTTCGTGCGCTTGATTTCACCTCTTTATCCAACATAGAGTACTTTTGCTTATGGGTTTCATATGTAGATGTGTCTTTTGCAGAAAGAAGTGTTAGTTTTGCTTGTTTTCTTTCTTGTATCTTCGTCCAGGTGTTATCGCTTAGCCACTTCTTCTTCTGTCTTTGTACGTAGCCGACTGTGTTTGTTGCAGCATTTAGCAAGGTAGTTTTTAGGAAATTCCAATTTTCTTCAATGTTGTTTTTAATATTCGCACTGCTCGATATACTTTCTTTGTTAGCATAGATGCTTTGTACCTCTGAATTGAATGCGAGTTGGTGTTCTTTAGTCAGTAGGGACTGTGAGTTTATTTTCTTAATTCTGGGTGATCTGTGCAGAGTCTTGAGCTTTATTTTTAGTTTGGCAATGCAGAGATTGTGATCACTGCCAGCATCTGCACCTCTGTAGGCTCTGACGTCTTGTACTGATGAACGGAATTTGGCATTAATGCAAAAATGGTCTATCTGATTTTTTGTGATGCTATCAGGCGAGTTCCACGTGACTTTGTGTATATCTTTGTGCGGAAATAAAGAGTTTGCTACTATCAGATTTGCTATTTCACAGAATTCTAGTAGTCTCTCTCCGTTTTGGTTCATATCCCCTAAGCCGTGAATTCCCATATATCTTTCAACACCCTTATTGTCAGACCCTATCTTGGCATTGAAATCACCCATTACAACAACAATGTCGTGCTTGGGAGATGAGTTGATGGTACCAATTAGTTGTTCATAGAAATTATCTTTGTTGATGTCTGTATCGTCGTTGGTAGGTGCGTAGCACTGGATGATTGTTAGCTTGAAATATTTCGTTTGATAACGCGCTGTTATGATTCTATCATTTACTGGTTCCCAGCTGATCAGTGATCTTTCTACATTTTTTGACATGATGATAGCCACTCCGTTCGAATGATGGTTGTCGGTTCTTCCTGAATAAATTATATGTCTTTGTTCACAGTTGAGAAATGTCTTACCTGAGTCAGTCCATCTGCACTCGCTAACCCCAAGAATTTCTAGGTTGTATTCATTCATAACATTACACACCTGAGTCGTTTTCCCTGTCTGGTACATAGTTCTGACATTCCAGTAACCAATCTTGAAAGTATCCTTGGAGTTTAACATATTTGAGCGACACATTATAACATTTACTGATCTTGAAGTAACGGAAAATGATTAGTCGGATCGTCGATAAACCGTCTTAAGCCAAGCTAGAAGGAAACACGTCGAGAATATCCCGGTCCGGTTGTAACCGTTCATAACACAACACACACTTCACTACACACGTGGGTTGGATTTTAACGTTCCAATAGCCAATTTGAAATATCCTTGGAATTTCTATGGGTGCCAAAACAATACACGCATGTTTATTTGTGAACTGCAGTTAGAGATGCACACATGGTACCACTAAGTCACGCCGACCCCAAAATAAACTCGCTACAGCTTGTGCTCTTTGCAACAAGAAAAACACAAAAACATTTTTTTCACGCAGCTGTGTCCGTTGCAACCAGCACAGCACAACACAACACAAGTTTCCACGCGGCAGGTGGCGCCTTGTAACCAGCCATGCACAAACGGGACCAGCCATGTGAAATTGCGACCGAAGAAGTCTGAGAAGCTGCGCACTATAAACTTCGAGGCTCCATAAAAATGTTATGTATCCATAAGCAAACATCAGTGCAGTGCAGTAGAAGCAGTAGACCGTGTATGGACTACGTTTGATTCCAAAGCGAGCTAGCGACTGGGGGAAAAACTCGCCACAATCTGCTTTGACATTAGCACTTTTTTAAAAACTCGGCCGTAGTCTACACACACTTGCTGCTAGGTTAATAATTGCTATAACTAGTGAGTGAACTTGGTTGTTTGTTTGCGTGTGGACTATTATTTTCTCTATTACCAGTGCCCCTTACCGTCAGATAACCCCACTCCGACTTCTGAGGTACTTGTAAGTTACGTCCCCAAGCCAAGGACGAACCGTGAGATGTTTCTGGTAATACAAGTATGAGAGAGAGTGCCGTGTACATGACTAGAAGTACGTTCCCAGAATGCCGTGTTGATGTACAGAAGTACGATTCCAGAATGTTCTGCTTATGTCCACAAATACGTTCCCAGAATGTCGTGTTGGTGTACAGAAAAACCGTTCCCAGAATGTCGTGTTGGTGTCCACAATAGCGTTCCCAGAATGTCGTGGTGGTGTCCACAATTGCATTCCCAGAATGTCGTGGTAGTGTCTAGAAATACGTTCCCAGAATGTCGTGTTGGTGTCCACAATTGCGTTCCCAGAATGTCGTGGTGGTGTCCACATTTGCGTTCCCAGAATGTCGTGGTGGTGTCTAGAAATACGTTCCCAGAATGTCGTGGTGGTGTCTAGAAATATGTTCCCAGAATGTCGTGATGGTGTCTAGAAATACGTTCCCAGAATGTCGTGTTGGTGTCCACAATTGTGTTCCCAGAATGTCGTATTGGTGTCCACAATTGCGTTCCCAGAATGTCGTGGTGGTGTCTAGAAATACGTTCCTAGAATGTCGTGGTGGTGTCTAGAAATATGTTCCCAGAATGTCGTGTTGGTGTCCACAATTGTGTTCCCAGAATGTCGTGTTGGTGTCCACAATTGCGTTCCCAGAATGTCGTGGTGGTGTCTAGAAATACGTTCCCAGAATATCGTGGTGGTGTCCACAATTGCGTTCCCAGAATGTTGTGGTGGTGTCCACAATTGCGTTCCCAGAATGTCGTGGTGGTGTCTAGAAATACGTTCCCAGAATGTCGTGGTGGTGTCTAGAAATACGCTCCCAGAATGTCGTGTTGGTGTCCACAATTGCGTTCCCAGAATGTCGTGGTGGTGTCTAGAAATACGTTCCCAGAATGTCGTGGTGTGTCCACAATTGCGTTCCAGAATGTCCGTGGTGGTGTCCACAATTGCGTTCCCAGAATGTCGTGGTGGTGTCTAGAAATACGTTCCCAGAATGTCGTGTTGGTGTCCACAATTGGGTTCCCAGAATGTCGTGGTGGTGTCTAGAAATACGTTCCCAGAATGTCGTGTTGGTGTCCACAATTGCGTTCCCAGAATGTCGTGGTGGTGTCCACAATTACGTTCCCAGAATGTCGTGGTGGTGTCCACAATTACGTTCCCAGAATGTCGTGTTGGTGTCCACAATTGCGTTCCCAAAATGTCGTGGTGGTGTCTAGAAATACGTTCCCAGAATGTCGTGGTGGTGTCCACAATAGCGATCCCAGAATGTCGTCTTGGTGTCACAATAGCGTTCCCAGAATGTCGTGTTGGTGTACAGAAAACCGTTCCCAGAATGTCGTGGTGGTGTCCACAATTGCGTTCCCAAAATGTCGTGGTGGTGACTAGAAATACGTTCCCAGAATGTCGTGGTGGTGTCCACAATTGCGTTCCCAGAATGTCGTGGTGGTGTCTAGAAATATGTTCCCAGAATGTCGTATTGGTGTCCACAATTGCGTTCCCAGAATGTCGTGGTGGTGTCCACAATTGCGTTCCCAGAATGTCGTGGTGGTGTCCACAATTGCATTCCCAGAATGTCGTGGTAGTGTCTAGAAATACGTTCCCAGAATGTCGTGTTGGTGTCCACAATTGCGTTCCCAGAATGTCGTGGTGGTGTCCACATTTGCGTTCCCAGAATGTCGTGGTGGTGTCTAGAAATATGTTCCCAGAATGTCGTGTTGGTGTCTAGAAATATGTTCCCAGAATGTCGTGTTGGTGTCTAGAAATATGTTCCCAGAATGTCGTGTTGGTGTCCACAATTGTGTTCCCAGAATGTCGTGTTGGTGTCCACAATTGCGTTCCCAGAATGTCGTGGTGGTGTCTAGAAATACGTTACTAGAATGTCGTGGTGGTGTCTAGAAATAGTGTTCCCAGAATGTCGTGTTGGTGTCCACAATTGTGTTCCCAGAATGTCGTGTTGCTGTCCACAATTGTGTTCCCAGAATGTCGTGTTGGTGTCTAGAAATATGTTCCCAGAATGTCGTGTGGTGTCCACAATTGCGTTCCCAGAATGTTGTGGTGGTGTCCACAATTGCGTTCCCAGAATGTCGTGGTGGTGGTCTAGAAATACGTTCCCAGAATGTCGTGGTGGTGTCTAGAAATACGCTCCCAGAATGTCGTGTTGGTGTCCACAATTGCGTTCCCAGAATGTCGTGGTGGTGTCTAGAAATACGTTCCCAGAATGTCGTGGTGGTGTCCACAATTGCGTTCCCAGAATGTCGTGGTGGTGTCCACAATTGCGTTCCCAGAATGTCGTGGTGGTGTCTAGAAATACGTTCCCAGAATGTCGTGTTGGTGTCCACAATTGGGTTACAAGAATGTCGTGGTGGTGTTCTAGAAATACGTTCCCAGAATGTCGTGTTGGTGTCCACAATTGCGTTCCCAGAATGTCGTGGTGGTGTCCACAATTACGTTCCCAGAATGTCGTGGTGGTGTCCACAATTACGTTCCCAGAATGTCGTGTTGGTGTCCACAATTGCGTTCCCAAAATGTCGTGGTGGTGTCTAGAAATACGTTCCCAGAATGTCGTGGTGGTGTCTAGAAATACGTTCCCAGAATGTCGTGTTGGTGTCCACAATTGCGTTCCCAAAATGTCGTGGTATTGTCCACAATTACGTTCCCAGAATGTCGTGGTGGTGTCTAGAAATACGTTCCCAGAATGTCGTGTTGGTGTCCACAATTGCGTTCCCAGAATGTCGTGGTGGTGTCTAGAAATATGTTCCCAGAATGTCGTGGTGGTGTCCACAATAGTGATCCCAGAATGTCGTCTTGGTGTCACAATAGCGTTCCCAGAATGTCGTGTTGGTGTACAGAAAACCGTTCCCAGAATGTCGTGGTGGTGTCCACAATTGCGTTCCCAAAATGTCGTGGTGGTGACTAGAAATACGTTCCCAGAATGTCGTGGTGGTGTCCACAATTGCGTTCCCAGAATGTCGTGGTGGTGTCTAGAAATATGTTCCCAGAATGTCGTATTGGTGTCCATAATTGCGTTCCCAGAATGTCGTGGTGGTGTCTAGAAATACGTTCCCGGAATGTCGTGGTGGTGTCTAGAAATATGTTCCCAGAATGTCGTGGTGGTGTCTAGAAATACGTTCCCAGAATGTCGTGGTGGTGTCCACAATTGTGTTTCCAGAATGTCGTGGTGGTGTCTAGAAATATGTTCCCAGAATGTCGTGGTGGTGTCTAGAAATACGTTCCCAGAATGTCGTGGTGGTGTCCACAATTGCGTTCCCAGAATGTCGTGGTGGTGTCTAGAAATACGTTCCCAGAATGTCGTGGTGGTGTCCACAATTGCGTTCCCAGAATGTCGTGGTGGTGTCCACAATTGCGTTCCCAGAATGTCGTGGTGGTGTCTAGAAATACGTTCCCAGAATGTCGTGGTGGTGTCCACAATTGTGTTCCCAGAATGTCGTGTTGGTGTCCATAATTGCGTTCCCAGAATGTCGTGGTGGTGTCTAGAAATACGTTCCCGGAATGTCGTGGTGGTGTCTAGAAATACGTTCCCAGAATGTCGTGGTGGTGTCTAGAAATACGTTCCCAGAATGTCGTGGTGGTGTCTACAATTGTGTTCCCTGAAGGTCGTGTTGGTGTCCATAATTGAGTTCCCAGAATGTCGTGTTGGTGTCTAGAAATACATTCCCAGCATGTCGTGTTAGTGTCCAGAAATACGTTTTCAGAATTCTGCGTCCAAAATTATATGCACGGGCAGACATATTAGACCAGTGGTTCTCAACCTTTTTTGGCCCGTGCCCCCCTTCACTATATTTTTAGGACGTCATCCCCCCCTCACCATATTTTTAGAACGTCATTCCCCCCCCCCCCCCCCCCTTCGTATTTCCTCCCTAAAAATTCCCCCCTGCCCCTACACAGTATACGTAATAATTGAAGCTAAATTTAATAGCACATACTAAAACAAGTCTAGACATTTACATAAAACGCGATTTGCGGATCTACTTACGTTATAAAATGAATTTCAGAAGGGTGATACGTACAGAACCGTAAAGTATGAAGGGAAAAACAATATCAAGTAATCGGTTCTTGTATTAACGCGATCTTGAAATAATCCCCTGGGGAGGGGAGGAATTCCTCACCGGTTGAGAACCACTGTATTAGACAGTCATACAAATAGAGAAGACAGACAGGTTATACAAACAGATGAGATAGACTGGCAGATTAGACAGACACAGACAGGTCAGACAGACAAATTCACACACACACACATACACAGAGAGAGAGAGAGAGAGAGAGAGAGAGAGAGAGAGAGAGAGAGAGAGAGAGAGAGAGAGAGAGAGAAGTCAGACAAACAGACAGACATTTAGAATGACAGATAGACAGTTTAACAAACAGACAGTTAAACACACATACGTATAGACAGATAGACAGACAGACAGAGACGGACGGATGGATGGATGAATGAAGAGACTGATAAATGGATGGATATATAGGTAGGTAGTTAGATATCTAGTTATGTATGTAAGAAGATAGATAGATAAGTAGCCAGAAGAATGGGTAGGCCGGTACGCAGTTTGTACACATTGCAGCATTCATATCTTGCATTACGCCCAACATACCCACTTCCTAAATACCGATGTGATGACTATCATATCAGAACATATAAACAGGTGGAAGTTAAGCGCACATGTAGACAAGTGTTGCAGGGAAGTATTGTAGGGAAGTGTTGCAGGGAAGTGCTGCAGGGAAGTGCTGTAGGGAAGTGTTGTAGAGAAGTGTTGTAGAGAAGTGTTGGTGTTGTGTAGAGAAGTGCTGTAGAGAACTGTTCTAGAAAAGTGCTAATATAGAAAGTATGTAGAGACTTGTTGTATAGAGAAGTGCTGTAGAGGAGTGTTGTAGAGAAGTGCTGTATAGAGAAATGTTGTAGAGAAGTGTTGTAGAGAATTGCTAGTATAGAACGGGTGTAGAGAAGTGTTGTAGAGGCGTCTTGTATAGAGAAGTGTTGTAGAGAAGTGTTGTATTGAGAAGTGTTGTTTAGAGAAGTGTTGTATGGAGAAGTGTTGTACGGAGAAGTGTTGTAGAGAAGTATTGAATAGAGAAGTGTTGTAGAGAACTGTTGTATAGAGAAGTGTTGTTTAGAGAAGTGTTGTTTAGAGAAGTGTTGTTTAGAGAAGTGTTGTATAGAGAAGTGTTGTATAGGAAAGTATTGTATAGTAGTGTTGTATAGAAAAGTGTTTATTAGAGAAGTATTATAGAGAAGTGTTGTAGAGAAGTGTTGTATAGAGAAGTGTTGCATAGGGAAGTGTTGTAATTAAGTGTTGAAGAGAAATGTTGTACAGAGAAGTGTCGTAGAGACGCGCTGTATAGTGAAGCGTTGTAAAGAAGTGGTGTAGAGACGTGATGTATAGTGAAGTGTTGTAGAGACGTGCTTTATAGAGAAGTGTTTTAGTGAAGTGTTGTAGAGAATTGTATAAGAATTCCACTGGCAACATGTAATAAATAAATGCATTAGCGAGGTGCGTACACAGAGAGAGAGAGAGAGAGAGAGAGAGAGAGAGAGAGAGAGAGAGAGAGAGAGAGAGAGAGAGAGAGAGAGAGAGAGAGAGAGAGAGAGAGAGGATAAACAGAAAATGAGCGAACTAAATGACAAAATAGAGACTTAAAGAGAGAAAATGGTGGATAATAAGGGAAGGAGGGAATAAAGATGAAAAATGTGTAAGTGAAATAACTTTCAAATGCATATTGTGTATTGATAGTTGTATTTGTGTTTAGATTATTATTATTTCACCATCATCATCGTGAACATAATCAATTTCAACGTCACTGTTTTATTTACTAAGATTAATTAATCATCATCATCATCATCATCATCATCATCATCATCACCATCATCATCATCATCGTCGTCGTCGTCGTCGCCGTCGTCATTATGTAGTCAGAAAGAACTGGTGTTGAAATCGTCTAATCTGACCGCCCCCATCTTTTCTGTTCAGCCCAGTCTAGTCTCCAGGCCGATGTCCTTGATGTCTATGCGATTTAGTTGTTTCGTGCACACCCACTCTTTTGTTCCCTTACTCTATTCTTCCCAGCCAGTAATTTTAACAGTAGACCCTCACGTCCTATATTTGACTAAGAAACGGCAGTGTATGTTTTTGTAAAATTGTCAATATATGTCTATTTTCCTTCTATTCTTTTCTATTATATTTTTTTGTTTGTTTTGTTTGCAACAAGCAATGATGTACAGACGAAATGGCACCAGAAGAGGCCGACCATGTAAACGATGGACGAAGGGAATAACAACAGAGTCCGTGAGAATTTCTATACGTGAAACCTATAAACCCCCGCTGTTTATGGTTCACTTCGACACCGCAAGGTACAAGAGGGACAAGATGAGAAGATGATGGTAGCTGAAGATGAATTATCACACAACTCGCCTATTCTTGTTTCCTTCATACATTGCCATTAACATTATACGAGGGGGATTCACATGAAAATATTTATTATTTATTTATTTACTTCTCTTTTTTTTTGGGGGGGGGGGGGGGGGGGGTGGTATGTGAGTGAATATATTCTGAAAACAGTAAAGAACAAATGTATCATTTTTCGATGTAGTCACCATTGCGTTCAATGCAAGTCCTCGAGCGCTGATAAAGTGCTTGGATTCCTATAGAGAATTCGACTCTGGGTAATTACTCGGTGTGTCTGATCCGGTCGTGAAGTCTGTTAAAAAATGTCACACCGTTTTGAAACTTCCTACTCCACTCATACACTTGCTGGACTGACAGGCATGCATCACCATAACGGACCTTCATTCACCATGAATTTATATAGGTTTCACCCTTTCACTGATTAAAAAAAAACGGATAACAGAACTCGGCTCCTCTTTGGTGCATATCAAAAGTGGGGCGGTCATCTTTAAACAGTTCTTATTACGTCACCGTGATCGTCTGCAACATGATGTTACGTTCTTAACACTCTTGATATCCTTAACAACAATACTGACAGGTTACAACACAATGGCATGATTATTGTAATGTCTATCACACTTGTAAGGTTTTCATTTAAAGCCCCCTCGTACGAGAGGCGTTCAGAAAGTAATGCACCACATCGTTTCTCTCATGAGTTGTTTATTCAAACAGCATGAAATGCATATACAGTATACATGGATGTGTCATGTAAACATCGGTGTCATTCAACATAATATCCATTAACTTGTACGGTTTTATGCCAGCGAGAAACAAGTGCATGTATTCCTTACCTGTACCAGATTTTGTCTTGATCATGTAGTCATTTCTTCGATGCATGAATCACTCCTTCATCATCTTCAAACCTTGTCCCACGGAGTGCATCTTTAAGTGACTCAAATAGATGACAATCAGAGGGTGCCAAATCAGGACTATAGGATGGATGGGGTAGTACAGTCCAACTAATTTTGGTGATTGCTTCCCGTGTTGCCAGGCTTGTATGAGGGCGCGCGTTGTCGTGAAGGAGAAGCAGGTCTGCTGGATTCCTGTGCCGCTGAACTCTACGAAAACGTTGATTGAATTTTGTCAATGTCTTAATGTAAGCTTGCCAATTGATTGTCTCTCCTCTTGGCATAACATCCACAATAATCACACCTTCAATTTCCCAAAAGACAGTGATCATGACCTTTCCAGCTGAAACAGTTGTCTTGAATTTCATTCTTCGTGGTGATTGCGGTTGATGCCACTCCACTGACTGTCTTTTTGTCTCAGGTTCAAAATGATGTGCCCAGGTTTCGTCACCTGTAACGATCTTACCCAAAAAGTTCTCTCCATTTCTATTGAAACGCGCCAACAATTCAGAAGAAATTGCTTTCCTTTGCAATCGGTGATCATTTGTGAGACTTCCAAGAACCCATAGAACTTTTTAAAAATCCGAGTTTTTATAAATGCATTTACACTGCCATCGTTGGCTGACAGCTGTAAGACCAACTGTTGAGTAGTTAGTATTCGCTTATCATTAAGAATAATGCCCTCAGCGCATTTCACCATTTCTGCATTGGTGATTGTGGCAGGACGTCCGCAGCGCGGCCGATCAAGCAGCTCTGTATCCCCACTTCCTGATTCTTTGATTCTCTTAACCCTGCGACTGACCGTACTTCTGTCGACTGTAAAACTTCCATACACATCACATAGACGCTTGTGAATGTTCACAACAGTTTCCTTCTACTATCACACTATAATCTGGATACTGTGAGGAAGCATCGTCCAAACACTACTATCTGCGTCCTGACTGATAACATTGTGTAAACCCAACTACCATGTCAAAACAAACACGAGCGGGCTATGACATTGTCAACTCTACACTGTACTTATGACAGATTGAGGACACTCCTGTGTAAACATACCGGGTACATCGGGCCAACAGAACCAAAATATCCTGTTAAACCCATATATATATATATATATATATATATATATATATATATATATATATATATATATATATATATATATATATATATATATATATATATATATATATATCAGACCATGGCACTTCCAATGTCAAAGTGTAACTTCTGACATCTTAAAATGGGGTTAACCAGAGCTAACTTATTGTACCACGAGCAGTTATCAGTGTGACCCACGGCATCTTACACGCTCACTCTTGCTATCTATCCCACTCTGTTCAATTTATGACCCTTTGAAAATAAAGTTCGTTCGTTCTCTCACTGTTTGCCTACCTACTCACTGCTCTATCACTCTCTAACACTCGCTATTACTCTCTATCATTCTCTAACACTCGCTATTACTTTCTATCACTCGCTATTACTCTCTATCACTTGCTACTACTCTCTATCACTCTCTAACACTCGCTACTACTCTATATCACTCTCTAATACTCGCTGTTACTCTCTATCATTCTCTAACACTCGCTATTACTCTCTAACACTCGCTATTACTCTCTGTCACTCGCTGTTACTCTATAACACTCGCTATTACTCTCTATCACTCGCTATTACTCTATATCACTCTCTAACACCCGCTATTACTCTATATCACTCCTTAACACTCGATACTACTCTCTAGCACTCTCTAACACTCGCTATTACTCTCTAACACTCGCTATTACTCTATATCACTCTCTAACACTCGCTACTACTCTCTAGCACTCTCTAACAATCGCTACTACTCTCTATCACTCTCTAACAATCGCTATTACTCTCTATCACTTTCTAACACTCGCAACTACTCTCTATCACTCCCTAACACTCGCTACTACTCTCTAGCACTCTCTAACACTCGCTATTACTCTCTAACACTCGCTATTACTCCATATCACTCTCTAACACTCTCTATCACTCTCTAACACTCGCTACTACTCTCTAGCACTCTCTAACAATCGCTACTACTCTCTATCACTCTCTAACACTCGCTATTACTCTCTATCACTCTCTAACACTCG
>JACEFZ010003369.1:330000-362500 GCA_014155875.1 Cepaea nemoralis | reverse complement strand
TTTTTTCTGTTTAAATTTTAATTTTCTATTAAATTTTCTAATTTAAAATTTTTCTTTAGATATGTTTCTACTGTTCCTGATAAGATAACTAAGATGGAAACGGCGATTCGTTGTGTGGTGGCGTGATTTATTTATTTATTAATTAATAATTTTTTTTTTAGTTTTACGTTTTTATTATCATTGCTATCTTCCACGCTTTGATTTCCCTTTGCTGGATTTGCGTTCGTTGTAAGGAATATTACTGTGTCTTTGTTTATTTTCTCTCGCTTTGTCGCAAGCATACCTAACTATTTTCATGTTCTGTTGTTATATGCTGCTGCAGTCGTTACTTCTCTTGTCTGTGTTACACGGTCTGTATGGAAGGCATCAGGTCCTTATTGGGATGGCACTTGATTGATGGACATTGCGCGTTTCTATCTGGTCCGTTTCCCAGCACGTTTCTATCTGGTCCGTTTCCCAGCACGTTTCTATCTGGTCCGTTTCCCAGCACGTTTCTATCTGGTCCGTTTCCCAGCACGTTTCTATCTGGTCCGTTTCCCAGCATGTTCCTATCTGGTCCGTTTCCCAGCACGTTTCTATCTGGTCCGTTCCCGCATACCGCCTTCGAAACCAGCTGCGGGCGATTTAGCAGCAGACCGCCTTGCGTTGGTATTTCATACAATGGTATGAGTGCCGGTCGTTATCTAAGCAATGGCAAACTGCTGAACGTAATCTCGCCCAGAAATCACAAACAGCGAAAAATGTTAGAGTTGACTGCGATGTCCTGTAAAGGTTATGCAAGCAATAGTTTTTACACGGGGAGCCCAGTGGTTAGACGACCCGGCGGTCATTGCAGCTAGGCAAATTTGGATTTCTTCTTCTTCTTCTTCTGTGTTCATCCGGAGAGTTGTTTCGGACGTGATTGCGTGGTGCTTGTTTACAGCAGAGTTGCGTTCTTGCGCCGTTAGGCCGACATATCCGACTTCTGCAGGCATTTGGTGACCGGGTTAACCTTCCGGGGGAATTTGGATTTTTCAAAACTGACCTGGTCAGCACAGCCTTAAATGGGTACCAAAAATGTTTTGAGAGATAAAGGTGGACATTGTGCTACTGACCACATCGACTACACGCGCCGATTGGTTTATAAAACGATATAGGCCTAGCACCGTTTGCCGGATGTGCTCTAAGGCGTCTATAAGGGTCCTTTACTTGTGCGTACATTCCAAATGTGTAATACAATATATAAATTCGATCCACACAAGGACTTCGGAGTTCCTGCATGCGTGCTGAGATCTGCAGCATCACCAATGAGTGGACTAAGGCGAGGACAGCATGGCATAATGCAACACCAGAGACGAGCTGGTGTACACATAAATAAATATATATACGCCGTAACGTCTCGGCAAAAACCATTCATGCATAGTATGCTACAAATGCCGGAGCGCGCGATCCTGCACAAGCTGATCCAGAGACGGACGTGATAACGCGTGTACACATGGAGGCAGTTGTAGGCTCCCAAAGTTATTGTAACAAAGAACATCAGCGGCGAGCGATCCGGGTTTCTACGCTGGCTTAAGGCCTCCGCAGCAATCACAAGCGTAGGTACAACAGTGAAATCCAGGTACGGACATCATCATCAACCGGCTGGCGTAGGCGTTCATGACTCTCCACAGATCTCGGTCTTTGGTGTTCTGGATCAACTCTGCTGATGATATTCCTCCATGCCACCGTCTCAATCCTCCCAGCATCATTTCTCTTGGTCTGCCTCTGCTCTCTCTCTCTCTTCCCTTCGATCTTTCCATTTGTCACGATGTTCTCTAATGCCTCTCTTCTCACCACATGACCAAAGAAAGCTGTATGTCTCTTTCTTATTGTTGTATATAGTGTTCTAGTTTCATTAGCCTCTTTCAGGCAATCGTTGTTAGTTACTCTGGCAGTCCAAGGAATTCGCAACATTCGTCTTAAAAACCACATCTCTGTTGCTTCTAAGTTCTTCCTAATTTGTTCATTTACATTCCAAGATTCGCTGCCATACAGCAAAACTGGTTCTATATAGCATTTTAGCACTCTCTTTCTTACATTCATTGATAGCGACTTATTGCATAAGATACTCTTCATTTTCTGAAATGCGGCTTTTTCAAGACCTGTCTATCTGTGGTGATCTCATTAGTAAATAACCAATTTGAAAATCATGATCAAAAATGGTAACGACACGAATGAGTTTTTGGACAGCAATTAAAATGATTGTGTCGGCCATAGACTTAGATATGTCCAACAATGTTCTAAGGGCAGGATCATGAGGCTACTACTGGACTCACACTGACACCCAAACATGGCTCACCCCTGACAAATGCTTGCCATATAAGTATTGCGTAGACGGTGTTGTAATCACAGCCAAGAAAGATTTGACAGCATTGAAGATGATGACAGCAACCGACAATGAACGACCCTTAATCTTTCTTCCTTGCCAGGGACATGTGCTTAGGGCTTTAGACTAGGTTCTGGGACTCCTCACAGTCATTAAGTTCCAGCTAACAGTCGACAGGGTATAAAATGAAACATTGAGGCTCATACTCGGCTACGATATGTCCTTAATTGATCGAAGCTGACCACCAGGCACATAGTTGTGCAGATGAAAGTCGGCATCACTCTTCTATCCATGACACAAGGCTGCCGGGAATATGTTCTCGTTCGCGTCCTCTTTCCACGAATCTTTCAAACTATCACAATATGTTCTGGAGATTAGCATGGCCGAATGGATAAGAGCGTTCTCTCTTAAACTTCCGGTGTGTTGATGGCGACGTGGTGAGTTCAATCCGGACACAAGCCAATTGGACGAAATTGATGGCTTCTCGTTCTTGACTTGAGAACGTAAATTACAACTACCTCAGAAGTCGCAGTGGGTTCGTCTGATGGCAAGGGACACTGGTAAGAGGGAATGCTAATCCACACGCAAAAATCAGTCCAGCGTGGACTAAATTCTAGTTCAAAGCGAGCCAACGAAAAAAAAAATTGTGAAATCTTCCATCTTCTCATACTCCGGCCTAAAAATGTTTGAAATCTTCCATCTTCTCATATTCCGGCCTAAAAATAATGACGCTTTCTGATATTTGTGATAAGTTATCTTAGCCTCTTTCACAACATTTAGATTACTCATTTTGTCTGCCCGGGAAATTACTGGCATTCTTCTGTCAAGTTACATTTCTGAGGCGTCTGCTGGTTTCCTTGCTTGTTTACTAACTGTCCAGGATTCATAATTTGATAACATAACATACCATCCATAACATAACATACCACACCAGAACATAACATACCATAACATAATATACCACAATATACCATAACATAATATACCATAATGTAACGCTAATACATGTCACTGGGGACACATGAGGAATAGGGAGACGATGATACTAATGAAGGGGAGACAGGATGATGATGATGATGGTGATAAGGCTTAATACTAGTATAGAGAAAGAAACAATAGGTGCTGGGGACTCCTTAGGCGGGGAAAGACTAAGGTTTATTTTAGTAGGACACTCACGTAGCTGTGATAGTCAATGCTATTATTTTGTTTGTTTTTCAGGTAGTCCGAATGAATACCTGGGTAAATTGTTGGTATTTGAACAGGTGGCACTTGGGCGTATTTCTACATTTAGTTGGGTGTACGGTTTCACCTACGTGACTATGCTTACTTGAGTGTATTTCTGTGTTAAGAATGCCCTTCTGGTAGTATTTGTCTGAGTGTACTCCCTCAGTACTAACACTGGTTCGATTGTATTAACGTAAGATTGGTATTGGTGGGAATTCATTTATTTGATGATATGTTCTTGATGTTAGTTGTCTGAAGGCATTGCTCCAATATTGATTGGTATTATCTTCACACGATGCATTTGTAACAGCTGTTTGAAGGAAAATAAACTTGAATTAGGGTTGCCTCTTATTTGAATGGTTGAACTAGTGTCAGTTAAGACAGTGTGTTGTATTCGTGATTTGTATACCTGTATACGTGTGAATTCAGAGGCGAATAAAAGGGTTTCTATAATTAGTCTCCCCTACACCGGAACACGAATCAATCTTTCTCTACTCTTTCCAATCTTTATACCTCTCTCCTGTAATCTGTCTATCTCTCATTCTCCTATTCTCCCTCTTCTACACATCCTTCCTCCTATCACAATAATATACCATAACATAATATACCATAATATACCATAAAATAATATACTATAATATTCCATAACATAATATACCATAATATGTTTTGCATATCCTTTACAGGACATCCCTGTCAACATCAGCATCTTTCAGCTGTATGTTGATTTCTTGGCAAGATTACGCTCAGTAGTTTGCCATTGCTTTCTGAGCGGCCGGCTCAGTTATCCCGCAAGTCACCAGCAGGGATCGAACCGCTCCCAGCTCACGCCCGCTACGAGACTCTGCGTGATAAACGGGATTACGGAGAAAGTGTTGTAACCCCTCGGCCAGAGAGACCGGCATACCATAATATAGCATAACATAATATACCATCCATAACATAACATACCATAACATAACATACCATAACATGTCACACCAGAACATAACATACCATAACATAATATATCATAACATAGCACTCCATACCAAAGCATACCTTTTTTTTTTTTTTAAACTGTCTTTTACTGCCTATAGTCTTGAGCCTGAGGAATTAAGGCCGCATGGCTAGTGCAGTCGCCGCGAACAGTGCAGGTTAGGTGTTTAGAGACAGAAAAAAAACTCCACACCTTACCGAGGATTTGAACCGGGTTTCCCGAAGGAGAGCCCGGCATTCTAGCCACTCGGCCAGCCGCTCCACAACCATACCATAACATAACAGAAATCCGATGGGAAATATCAGGGGAAAAGAGCGAAAATTAATTACCCCAACCAAACATCGCAACCAGGTTTTGGCAGGGCATGTGAATGCAAACACAGATGATGTATTAAACCTTCTCATAAGCCGACACACGCCTTCATTGCTACACACGCTGAACACAGGTGTTTCGGCTGTTATTACACAGCACATACAACCCATAAACTCCCGACTTAGTGTGTTTTAATATGGTATTCTGTCATTAAACATTGCCATAAGTGGTGACACACGAGCCATCTCTCGGAACGCGTGGTTCAAGTCGATAACACACTACAGGTTGGGAGATACTACAGGTTGGGAGATACTACAGGTTGGGAGATACTACAGGTTGGGAGATACTACAGGTTGGGAGATACTACAGGTTGGGAGATAATTACATAGAGCTAGTGTAAAACAGTAAAACTTCGATTAACCGTCACCGCCCGGACCAGGGCTGTGACGGATAACCGAACAGACGGATAACAGAAATCTCTTAATACATATGTAATTATGTACAGTAACGTGATTTCACTGCGGGCTTGGGACGAAAATAAAAATAAAATCCTTTAAAGGTGAATAATGCATACATATTGCATTTAATGTTACAAAACGATCATAATAAACTTCAACCCTGAGAGCTATGCCGGCGGTAGCGTAGCTACCAGCAGGGCCTCCCAAGCCGGACAGGTCAAAGGGTAGAGAACAGACAAAGAGAAACACCCTGGTCCTCCAGGTTGGGGGTTGAAGCGTGGGGTTAACATCCCCACCTTTGTAAAAACCTTTCTTTGTTACGAAACAAATACATGAGCCTCGATATCGGACTGACTTATCTGGACAACGACCTTGACCTACAAGCACTTGGAATCAACGACTGGCAAGAGAAGGTCCACCAGAGAGACGAATGGAGACGGATTGTATTTGCAGCAAAGAACCTCAATGGCTCGGAACGCTGAAGAAGAAGAAGAAGAATGTACAGAAATGTATTGTAATACCATAAACCAACGTTACTTAAAAATAATCTGTCATCTCCTTCTGTGACTTTGAAGCTCGAGCTTTCTGCGCGGCGATGTTCCGTATCTTACGTAGAAGTAGAATCTGTGTTGCATTTTCCTCCTCTTGCATTTCAAACCAGTCGATGCACTTTGATAACATTGTTTCTGCTTCTGGGTGGCTAGTTGTAGGTTTTTGGTTAAGAACTGATCCTTCATCGGCATCAATTTCTTCTTCTTCAATTCGAGCCACACTAGAAACAATTTCATCATCTTTCAAAATTTCAAATCCTCCATCCATTTTGTCACATTCCAACCAATCGGTTACTTCTTCTATAAACATCGTAATGTGTTCACTGTTTAGTTTGTTGATACTCACGCATTTTTTAGACGATGACGGATAACAGAAACTGATGGTTAAACGAGTGACAGTTAATCGAAGTTTTAGTGTAATCAAAGTGTCGGCGAATATGGCTGTGGGATAGTGAACGCAATTTCCCAATCCCGATATATCGAGTTCCAAGTCAGCTGTGAGCGATTTTGGAGCAGATGGCTTTGCGTTGATATTCATAAAAGGTAGGAGCGTTGGCCGTTCAGGAAGCTATGGCAAACTTTTTTTATACAAGTTGCATGACTTTTGCAGGAAGTTGCAATCACATCCAGACCCTATTTTATGTTTGAGATTTACTATTACTAGGCAATTGTATGTTCAGTAGTTAATGGCCTTGGAGAGCATCGTGACAACTGGAAAGATCGAGGGGAAAAGAGGTAGAAGCAGACCAGGAGAAATTATGCTGGATGGACTGAGACGGTAGCATGGAGGAATATCATTAGCAGAGTCAATTCAGAAAACCAAAGACCAAAACCTGGGGAGATTCATGAACGCCTACATAAGCCAGCATGGCACTTGATGATGATGAGTTAATGGCAAACTACCTAGCGTATGATTGCCTAAAAGTCACAAGCAGCCAATGAATGCTGGGGTTGATAGCGATGGGATGCAAAGGACAATAATGAACTAACTGTAACAGTGGTGGTGGTCGCGCTGTCGCTAGAACGCTTGCCTGACGTGCCGGTGGTCGTGAGTTTGAACTCACATCCAGACGGATCCTACACCTTGACCTGGCCTCCCAGGTCGTCCCAGCCTGACCTGGGTACTAGAAAATATCCCGCGGAGTAACGGCAGTACCATATCACCCCCGAGCGGCGACTGGTCTATAACACATTATGGGGCATCTCAGGAAGTGATAAAGGGTCATTTAGTTTTTATCTGTACTCTCAGCCACGGATATCAGCATGGATAAGTACCGGCAAATACATAAACACATTCATAAACTACCGTTGTGGCTTTTGTAAGAAAATTATTTTTGTCGAGAGGATGGTAGAAGACGTGAGGAATATAGGTTTTTCCTGAAGAACAAACACTCGGTGTACAGGCTAAGATGTTTATTCTGCAGGTAATTCTACTTCCGACGGGTACAAATCATTTATTTGTCTTGGCGACGATTAAACCCCAGGTCTCTTGGCTGAGGTACCGGTATCCTTACTTCTCAACCACAGCTTCGCATCGTCAATTAAATTTCAATTAATCAACACATAATATACACGGATGTTTAGTAAATTACGATTATGTTTTTTTTCTACTACATTTGGAAAAGTAATTTATCTCAATGAAAGAAGCTACACAGAACTGTTTTTATTGTGACCGCATGAATTCGCATCTATCTGCTTACATATCCAAGAATAGCCTCATTATGCATACCAACAATAATGTAATCATAGTGCATTGTTGTTTATTTTTAGAAACGGCAGATTTTGTTGCGGCAATTTCGTAGAATTCTAAAGACTGCACTGTCTGAAAATGCCATTGGTTTGCAATAGACCACTTTCTTTGCATAAACACTACCCCCCACCCCCATAAGAGCTCCCGTTTTCTCCCATAGAGCACACTAGAAAAATCTCCCTCAATGTGCGAACTCTGTAGCATCGGCGAGTTCCCAGTGTGTACTCGATTATTATTTAATTACTTTCAGTCACGCACAGTTTCTATTCAGTCTTGTGACCCACACAAGTATATGATGTTCCTTCCTTCCAGTGCAGCTCGTCCATACTGCCATTCGCCATATTTGTCCGATATAATTGTTTTCTGTATGAAAACATTCATCTAAACTGTGCAACAAAAATACACACCTTACCTTAAGAAACGTTCTGAAATGTGTAGTCATGGTTCCCTCCACATAAGAGATGCATGTTTATAAACAAAAGCGGATACCAAACACCAACACACGAATTCACTCTCTCGCGCCAGGCTACATGGTGATAGACTCATCGCCGGCTGCTAAGAATAATCTGCGAACCCACCAATCAATGCCCGGTTTCCTCCGCAAGGCATAAGGCCAGCAATCGAGCGCTTACACCCTTCTGGATATTCTGCCTCTCTCTAGTTTTCTTCCTCGGCACCAGCACTCGACTGGCTTTCGAAGAGTGAGGGAAAGCGCCAGAATTCCCTGGGGTGTCCTGCACAAAAAGGCAAAATAAGGGGGTGGGAATCTCTAGGCGCTTAGCTTAAGCCCTTGATTCTTTAACACAGCCCAAGAAGCTGGTAAGATGGGGAAAAAGTTTGTCGCATATCCTTTACAGGACGTTGCAGTTAAACCCAGTATTCTTTGGCTGTTTGTGATTTCTTGGCAAGTTTACGTTTAGTATTATAGTTTGCCATTGCTTTCTGAAAGACCGGCACTCATACCCTTTTATAAAATTAAACACAAGGCTGTCTGCTTTCGAGTCGCCCGCAGCTGTATTTCGAACGCAGTATGCGGGATTACGAATTGCACACGGTTCCATTTCGCCATGGGGCCAGTGGTTACAGTTAGGAATGTCTAATTAGTCATGTGAAGAAGTAACCTTTTTTTTTCCTGCAGCGAAGCACTGTCGTCATTTGAAGGTGACAGGTTCGGATCCCGGTGGGTGTCATTATAGCTGTCAATGTTTATCTTGTCTAGTGTGTTCTACTAAAATACAGAGTATAAACGAACAATGGGAAATGTTAAGGGGCTCCATTTATCAAACAAGCAAAGAAATATTACCAGAAAGAAGACAAAAAAGCTAAGGAAACAAACTGGATGACTGAGGAAATTTAAAGCTGATGGCCAAAAGAAAACATAGTAAAAATTATTAACAAGAATAAGACGAGATAAATAAAGAAATAAGAAATAATTGTGTGAAGGCAAAAGAAAGTTAGTTAAACTAGCAGTGCATGAAATTTTCATTTAATTCTATTAAAGATGCAAAAAATATGCACAGACAAATCAGTGAGCTCACAGGAAGGACAATAAGAATAAATACAGAGTGTTTAAAATAAAAAAAAATAAAAAAACAGGAAAGATATTATTGGAGGAAGATGAATAATGAAGACCATGGAATGGGTATATAAGAGAATTAAATGATGGACAAAGGGCAGATTTAACAGAAGAAAGTAACTTAGAAGGTTCACCTATTCTAAAAGAAGAAGTCGCTGACGCTGTAAAACATATGAAGAAAGGAAAAACAGCTGGGCCAGATGAAATCACAGTAGAAGAATTAGAAGTAATGGGAGAATTTGGAGTATATATATTAACCAAAATTTGGAATGATATTTCCAGCTGTTGATATCTACCAAGCGGTATGCTAAAATACCGAGAATTAATCACCTGGACGGCTTGGTCACGTGGCATGGTCGAGGCAGGAATACGGAGCTGATCCATGACTCTGTTGAACGAATGAGATGGTGAAACATGACCGCCCACGCTTATCGGCATGGCACATGATGGATGGATGGATGGGTGGATGGTATATCATTGGCACCTTGCCGTCTTGACAGACGATAGTTTGTGCTTTAAAAAGGCATAATAACTTTTACCTATGTCGGTAGCGATTGTGACTGATAAGGCCAATTCGCGCTGTAAATGTCCGTTCACAGTGGGTGCATGTGAACACGTGGTCATTTCCACCATCATGCACCATCTTACGTCTCACACGCTCGGTGTGTGACTTATCTGCAATAATTTTCTCCTTTGTCTTTATTCCATTTATGATGTTTGCCCTCCATGCAACACGTTCAGCGGCGACTTGCTCCCAATGTGCATTATAAATGCCTGTATCAATCACATCCCGCTTACACACATCTTTGTATCGTAGTAGAGGCCGACCCTGGGATCTCTTACCCATCTGTAATTCACCAAAAAAGATGTCGTTTGGTATTCTAACATCATCCATCCTCCTAAGATGTCCTATCCATCTAAGTCTACGAAGACTGAGCATGGAATAAACCGTCACACAACCTGATTTTTCCAATACTTCAGTATTTGTGATTTTGTCTTGCCAATTAATACCAATAATTCTTCGCAGACACCGCATATGAAAGCTGTTTAAACGTTTCTCTTGGTGTGAGTAAGTTGTCCAGGTTTCACTGCCATAAAGAAGAGTACTACGGACACAGGCTTGGTAGACAAGGACTTTTGTTTTGGCAGTAAGCTTCCTGTTCTCCCAGACTCTTTGGATGGTATATACAGAGCGGGTAACACACGTTTTTTTTTTTTTTTTTTTTTGCATATCCTATTTACAGGACATCGCTGTCACCACCATCATTTTACTCATGTTGTTGATGTCTTGGCAAGTTTTACGTTTAGTAGTTTGCCATAGCTTTCTGAACGACCGGCTCCCATACCAACACGTTAAATCCCACAGCGCGAAACGGTCTGCTGCCAAATCAGTCGTCGCTGTGTTTCGAACGCGTGGTAAGCGGCTCACGAATCGCGTTCGCAAGCCTGTAGGCCACGGAGACCGGTTAACACATGGTTAGATGAATATAGTCACAACACGGAAACGGGAAGAGGGTCGAATGGTCCTCTTGTGACCCAGCCAAGGAAGCCACTGACAACGTGACCCAAGCTCCCAGGCTGTTACACATTCTGGAGATAGCCGGAGTTTCACTTTGGAACTGGGACGCAGAGGTGTTTCCAAGGCATCAGGGCCGGGTTATATACTGGCCAAGACCTATTGACGCGTCCTCGTCGAGCGCCCTGGGCAACAGGTCCCTTCGGGGTCCTAGCTAAAGTCAGTAGGATCGCCGATTCCTTCGAAGTCGGAGAGTGTCTGCCTGTACGGCGAGGAACCACCAGTCTGCACCCCAATAAGCCAGACGTGGGACAACGGATACTCACGCAAACCTCAGGTCCTGTATGACATCACACTGATGTTGGACAACAGGATGCTTTCATCCGACATACAGGACTTCGCGTTGGAGCTCAAGCCAACGAACACAAGCAAGCAAGCAACTTTGGAACTGCGGTTTTTAGAGGAGAAGAGGATTTTACAAAATTATTTTCTGGAATAATGCATATAGCGGAACCACTTTAGGGGTGGGAAAATTTTAAGAATGAGGCAACTTTGAAATGGGTGAACTTTAGGAGTAGGACAACTTTGGAGTGAAAGGATTTTAGGAGTGGAACAACTTTGGCGTGAAAGGATTTTAGGAGTGGGGCAAATTTGGGGTGAAAGAATTTTTAGAAGTGGGATAACTTTAGGGTGAAAGGATTTTAGGAGTGGGACAACTTTGGAAAGTGATAAAACTTTAGGAGTGGGGCAACTTTTGGGGTGACATGATTTTAGGAATGAGACAACTGTGGGGTGAGAAAACTTTAGGAGTAGGACAATGTGGGGAGGGGGAACCTTAGTAGCAGGGCATTTTTTTTTTTTTTTTTTGGTGACTCGGGTCATGTCCTTAAAGTCTCAGTCTCCATCTGCAGAAGTTAAAGGATGTTGTTCTTGATTGTCCTTGTTGCGCGCGGAATTGCTACAAATGGGAGGCCTCCTCGTCTGCGGAACCTTTCGATCAGTTTCATGCTCAAATCTCCACTTCAGCAACGGTAATCCTCCTCAAGATGCCTTAAGGGATGCGTCATGATGCACCAGGCTGTCGTTTAATGCCGCTGTGTTCATCTGCCATGTCCCAGTGATAAGTGATTCTGAAACCAATCCATCTTGGTCTCCTTTTTTCATAGGCAACTGAAATATGTGTCATATCAAGAAAAAAGAAGTATTTCTTCTTATTTCAAATCAGTATTCATGAATCCAATGGAAGCAGTTATCAGCTTAAACTTATTGACATCTCCATAGAATTTGTCCTCAAATGGAGTCGTTAACCCACGTAGTCACATTCCACATTATAAACCCCCACATTAACACTCCACATTATAAACCCCCACATTAACACTCCACATTATAAACCTCCACATTAACACTCCACATTATAAACCCTCACATCAACAATCCACATTATAAACCCTCACATTAACACTCACAATATAAACCCTCACATTAACACTCCACAATATAAACCCTCACATTAACAATTAACATTATAAACCCTCACATTAACACTCACAGTATAAACCCTCACATTAACACTCCACATTATAAACCCTCACATTAACACTCCACATTATAAACCCCCACATTAACACTCCACATTATAAACCCTCACATTAATAGTCCACACTGTAAACCCCACATTAGCAGCCCACAATATAAACTCACACATGACCAGCCCACATTATAAAGCTCCACATTAACGCTCTAATTTATAAACCTCAACATTAACAGTGCACACTATTAACCCCACATTGACAGTCCACATTATAAACACCCAAATTAACATTCCAATTTATACACCCTCACATTAACACTCCTCACTATAAACCCCACATTAACACTCCACAATATAAACCCCTACATTAACACCCCACACTACAAACTTCTACATTAACAGTCCACGCTGTAAACAACCACACTGCCACTACACACTATAAACCCCACATTAACACTCACACTATGAGCTCTACAATAACACTCCACACTACAAACCCAACATTAACTGTCCACACTGTAAACCCCACATTAACATTCTATACTATAAACCCCACATTACCATGCTACATTATAAACTCCATATTAACACTCCACACTATAAACCCCACATTAACACGCCACACTATAACCCCACATTAACACTCACAGTATAAACTCCACATTAACACTCCACACTATAAACCCCACATTAACACGCCACACTATAACTCCACATTAACACGCCACACTATAACCCCACATTAACACTCCACACTATAAACTCCACATTAACACTCCACACTATAAACCCCACATTAACACGCCACACTATAACCCCACATTAACACGCCACACTATAAACCCCTACATTAACACTCCACACTATAAACCCCACATTAACACGCCACACTATAACCCCACATTAACACTCACAGTATAAACTCCACATTAACACTCCACACTATAAACCCCACATTAACACGCCACACTATAACCCCACATTAACACGCCACACTATAACCCCACATTAACACGCCACACTATAAACCCCTACATTAACACTCCACACTATAAACCCCACATTAACACGCCACACTATAACCCCACATTAACACGCCACACTATAAACCCCTACATTAACACTCCACACTATAAACCCCACATTAACACGCCACACTATAACCCCACATTAACACTCCACACTATAAACTCCACATTAACACTCCACACTATAAATCCCACATTAACACGCCACACTATAACCCCACATTAACACTCCACACTATAAACCCCTACATTAACACTCCACACTATAGTATAAACCCCTACATTAACACGGCACACCATAACCCCACATTAACACTCACAGTATAAACCCCACATTAACACTCCTTGCTATAAACCCCACATTAACACTCCACACTATAAACCCCACATTAACATTCCACACTATAAACTCCATACTAACACACCACACCATAAATCCCCACATTAGCACTCCACTCTATAAACCCCTACATTAACACTCCACAGTATTACATTTGCATAAACATCGCACACAATAAATCCACTTGTTAACAGATGCCCAGCCATGCGTGACGTTGTTGAATTACCGACATTGGCTACCAGCTACAATGTTGCACAGTGTGAATAGAAAAGGGGGGGGGGGGGCCTTCCTGCATAGCGATATCAATTGCAAGAAATCCTCAAAAGAGGTCATGCTTGGGTAGCCAAGGCCGAAAGGGTAATCAAACAGATCTGTGACATAGGCGAGGACCAACATGGAGGAGAATCGACTGGTATTTTGGGGCAAGAAAAGAAAACACATATAACGACTACAAAGCTTCACAGATTTTTAGAAAAAATATTAAAAACACATTCGAACTTTTCAACCGCAGTCTTCATCAAGGGGACAACAAGAAGACGACGATTAATATTTACACAGGCAGGCGCAAAAACAAGTGGGTATTTCCTTAGAGACGATTGATAATTCGGGAATAGTTGGTTACAGAAATTCAAAACAATGTTTTCCCGTAGTGAATTTGAATAACGAAGACACAAACAATAGATTGCACGATTTATTGCCAGGCATATTTCGCTGCATCTCATCGGTCGCGAGACACGTGCTCGAGAGTGGTCATGTAGTTGAAAGAGACAGTGCCTTCCGTGTGTTGTTCAACACACAAAGTAGTCGATTGTTAAAGTTTGCTGAAGCTATAATAATCAACCTTCGTAAGCCGTCCTTGTGCAAGCAGAAAGACATGTTAGTCAGTTTAAAATTACCGTGGTAGACAATCGACATTACTGTGCGAATATGTGTATATTTCAGATTGAAGGATTTATCTAGTTATTTCACTTTATGTTGTGTGATTTCTGCAGTATGTACCTGACGAGATGAGCGAAATATGCCAGGCAATAAATCGTGCAATCTATTGTTTGTGTCTTCGTTATTCAAATAGTTGGTTAGTTAGTTAGTCGCGGTTCCAACTTCACGGCAAATGCTCCGTTCCTGTGCCAGTGAATATCACATAAAATGCGCCTCACAACCCCATGTGGAAAGTAGACCAGGCAGGTATATGCGGGAATAATAACACTACAAACGGGAGGTGAACAGAATTTAAAAGGGAAGCTGGACAGCAAACCCCTTTTGATGATAACCACTTTGGTATTTTTAAGGACATGGATTGACACTCTCAGCTTGTCATTCATCATGATCAGGTTACATGTCGACGCTGACGGTCACTGTTCACCATCTCACACCATCAACAACATTTTGATATAATGTCATGTGTTGTTATCACAATATGCCATGAGGAGAAAAGCCCCCGTTTATGAAGGTCACAAAAGTCCCAAGTCTGAGAACTGAGTGGTTGTTCTTTTGAAGACGCAGCCAGTGATGAATGGGAGGATCAATATACGGCAGTGAAGCTAAGCAGCCCTATGTAAGATGAGATGATTCCACGGGAGAGCCCAGTGCCAGAGCACCATATTATGTCAGCTCTGTATTTATGGAAACCGCCTTGGATGGCAGGCACTGCACACATCCTGGCCCGGGCCTCTTGAGAGCCGACTTACATGCATGCCCGTGTTCTCGATGGGCCTGTTGGGTTGGGCGGTGAGGGGAAAATGCCGAGGCGGATATCAAATGTTGGTGAAGGGACAAAGATAAAGTCATAAAAAGAGGCTGTGCCACGACGACGGAAGCCTAACTCGATCAAGAAATTCCGGAAAGACGTCGGATGTGTCGGCCGCAAGGCGCAAACATCACTGCTAGGGTGGAATAAAAGAAAGGCACAAGGCAATATATTCAACAATATCAGACGAAGAAGAAGACGCAGAAAAAGAAGAAGAAGAAGAGGGGGGGGGAGAGACAGGAAGGAGGAGGAGAAAAAAAGAAAGAAGAAGAAGATGGAAAAGAGGAGACGGAAGAGGAAGAGATAGAAAAAAAAGAGAAAGAAAGAAAGAAAGAAAGAAGAAGAAGAAGAAGAAGAAGAAGAAGAAGAAGAAGAAGAAGAAGAAGAAGAAGAAGAAGAAGAAGAAGAAGAAGAAGAAGAAGAAGAAGAAGAAGAAGAGAGGGGGCGGAGGAGAACGAGAAAGAAAGAAAGAAAGAAGAAAGAAAGAAAGAAAGAAAGAAAGAAAGAAAGAAAGAAGACTTGCGTGTACAACTACAGGGCATTGGGCAGAAGAATGGAAGCCCATGTGTACCAGGATGCATAACAACGGCAATGACAACACCAAGATAGTGCTATAAACGAGAGTCACAGTAGCGTAGTGGCTAGAGGCTTGCCTGCCGGCCCCATGGTCATGTGTTCAATTCCGCATCGATGCGGATGTGTAACATCAACCTCGGCTCCCTGGTCGTCAGAACCAAGAAATGGGACTAGAAATATCATGTAGATAAAAGCGAAGTTGTACTGAGCACATCATGTCTCGAGTGCCGATCAGTCGATACCAATATGGAGCTAACACCATGTACCCAGTATGTCTCAAGACATGGAGATATGCTTGGAAGACCTCTATCAGCTGTCAGCATTACAGTGATGCATAGTTTCCTTCAGTCTGGCAGTTCATCATTACCATGTACCCTACTGGTAAGCGTAGGAAGTCATGTTTCACCATCTTACACGTCCATCTGAGTCGAGGATCAGCTCTGTGTTTTTGACTCGATCATGCTCCATGGCCAAGCCATCTAGATATTTATATCTCTGCCTTCCCTTTGTTCTTTTCCCCTCAATCTTGCAAGTTGTCGTCACGTTCTCCAATTTATTTATTTTCATAAAGCGAGAGTGTCAGTTGGGCATATCTCAATTCATCTCATCTCATTTTGTTCATCTTGTTTGTATCTGACGGTGTCCAGGTGAGGTATAAACAGTGGGAGAGTGCCCGTTTATGGGTTTCATTTATCGAGAGTCCCATAGACCCTGCTATTCCCTCTAAAATCGAATGTACCTTTCTATGAAAACTAGTAAACAAGTCCTTTCTTTGAATATCCCAAAATGCAGCCAATGCACTATAGGGTCCGTTGTGACGTGAATCATAATAGTATTACAGAAGCAAATGCTACCTCCAGAAATACTCCATTTGCGCATTGGATTGGATTCTGTTGACAATGATAGATCTAATACAGCAACGATAGACCTAAAACATTACCAACTTTGGTCTATCGCAGTATGTGCTGTACTGAATTATAACCGGTGACATCCAAATGGCAAATCAGAAGACGAGATCGAAAATAGATGCAATAAGGCAAACCAACTCAGTGGAGAAATGACACCAATACTAAAGAAACAAACATGTATCAGTAGATAATAAAAACACTACAACACAATCTTCCTACAAACTCTATGACAATGACAATGACAAACCTGGACAATGACAGAAAAAGAGAAAGGAAAAATTACAACAACGGAAATGAGATTCATGAGAAGAATACTTAATATATCAAGAAGAGAAAAAGACAGTTCATCTGTATGGAGATAAAAACGGCACTCGCATGTCGTGATTGTAACGGACTCACAAAGTATTATGATAACGGTAAAGACAGGCATGCTTCGGGCAGAATGATCAAACATAGAGATCATCTGTTTTAGTTAGTTAGTCGAGGTTCCAACTTCACGGCAACGGGTCGACCCCATTATGCCCCATTCATGTGCCAGTGAATATCACACAAAATGCTCCCCACTGTCCAATGTGAAAAGTGGAAAAGATAGGAGTCTCGGCAATCCAACAAACAGCCCGCACAGGTACACTGTGCATAATGCCACCGCCAGAATGCCAACACACAATTCGTCCACGAAAACCACAGTTCATCGTCGATGGTCTCGGCAGTCACCAGAAAGACTTCATTGACCCGGGTTTTCTCACATGGCTCGGTGTTTTACCGCAGGGCGACCCGCGTGCACAAAGCACGAACACCACCAGGTGGAGAAGGCAGAGGAACAGATTGAGAACCCATATGTGGAAAGAATGAGATTGCAGGGGATCGGCAGGGGTTCTGGAAGAATCTCAAAACTGACAGGGAAGACCAGGAGAATTTTTAATCAGATAGCAGTGGGAACGATTAGTAGTATGACTCTTCGCTGGCTGTTGAACGAGGGGACGGAGCACGCATGGGAATGTCCTGAGTGCAGTGATGTCAGTTCTTGACTCAACTCAATTCAACTCAACAGCACGAACTCAGCAACTTCAGCGCCGACTCCCAGAAGTCTCCTGAAAAATGCATTCGTGAACCGAAAAGGCAAATCAGTCAATTCAGCAACAGCCCATTATTCCGAACATGCAGGTCACTGTACAGGACAGATGTAAAAGCATTCCACGTGAATCTCACAGCCCACAGTGTCGCCCATGCACTTACTCAGTAGCAGGACGACGGAACCATGTACTACCAGTCCAACATGAGGAAACAGCGATTGCAAACCGTAGCTACAAGCATAAACACGCCACAGGCCTTAACGATTCAACGCCTAACGCCATGTTGGCGACCGGAAGATCATCTGTTTTACTATTCGCCAGGTACTGTTGGTGCTGTGGGAAACGAACAGGAGGATAGATTGGCTGGGTCTGACCCCATTTGTGGGGTATTAGTTCATGCATGATAAAGGAGTTCTGGACAGGACCCACTGGAATCGTGTGTATAGTGCAGAAGAACGAGTAGATCATCGGTGCTCGGAGAGAATGGTGCTGCAGGGAGTGACTACATGATCTGACCGACACTAAACATGGTGCTGCAGGGAGTGACTACATGATCTGACCGACACTAAAAATCGTGCTGCAGGTGGTGACTACATGATCTGACCGACACTAAAAATTGTGCTGCAGGGAGTGACTACATGATTTGACCGACACTAAAAATAGTGCTGCTGGGAGTGACTACATGATCTGGCCGACACTAAAAATAGTGCTGCAGGGGGTGACTACATGATCTGACCGACACTAAAATAAAAGGCCAGGCGTTTACATAATCAGACTGCTACTGGCACCATTAGTATTAGAACTCTTCTCTGGCGGTTGCAGATGAAGACGTAGCACGTATGGGAATGTCCAGAGTGATGTGATGTCTGTTCTTGACTCATTTCAAAGTCTTGTAGTCTGGATTACGATTAAAAAAAAAAAAAAACTGACTGTAATCGTACGTGTTTTCCATTTGTAGTTGTAACATTTTCTCCTCACCCAACACTCGTCTTTAGCAACAGTAACGCTTCAGTAGTGAGAATGACATACATGGTAGTGTAATGACAGCCAGCCCGGTAGTCATGAGTTCGAATCCACTGCGGGGAGATTTGTAAAATGAACTTGAGCGTCCAGGTCGACCCAGTTTAAAATTGATAGCAGAAAATGCCTTGGGAAGTAAAGGCGACTTGTGTGATATTGACCAGGTCAGTCTGAATGGACGATTAGTGGACCTGGCACCATCTGCCGGACACGCCTTCAGGCGTGTATACGGTCCCCTGACTCCAGCTTTTACAGCACTATCAGCATCCTATGTTTTGATGTGCTGAACTTTTCCCCTATAACAGTCGATCGACATTTCTCAACATGATAAGTCAGACGCCCCGCCTCTGTTGTTGTCATGTGCACATTATCTATCACAGCTTGAATCTTGTTTCATTGGGGTCTTCCTATTATTCGTTTTCCCGCTACACAATCCTGCCTTGCTATCTTTTTCACACAATAATGTAATTTTACATGCCAAGAATAAGTTGGACTAACATGTTGACTTCTCGTCTTTGACTTTGGGACATAAATTACAATTACCTCAGAAGTCGGAGTGGGTTTGCTTGATGGCGAGGGACACTGGGAATAGGGAAATCTAACCCACACTCAAAAATCCATTTAATGCACTATAAATAAGTAACACGTGTATAGACTACGCTTGAGTTTAAAGCGAGCGGAAAAAAGCAAACCAATAGATATACATTTTATACAAGTATACGCACCAACAGCGGATCGCGTCGCGTTGGTTACTTACCGGGGTATGTGAGCAGGCCGCTCAGAAAGCAATGGCAAACTACTGAGCGCGATCTTGCCAAGAAATCAACAACAGCGGTAAAATGCTGGTGTTGACAGCGATGTCCTGTAAATAGGATATACGGGGAAAAAACACATACGCACCAACAATAAGCAGTAGTGATGAAGAAATATATTAATTTTATGTTGAAGTAGAAATGACGGTATCTCAAATCAAATCACAGGAAATAAAAATAATATATGGAGATTTTAATGCAAAAGTAATAGGAAAGGAAAGAATGGTGGATGTAGATGGGGATGGTGGTTAAGGAGCAAGAAATGAAAGAGGAGAAACCCTCATAGAATGGGCAAATATACATTTTATGATAATTGGAAACATCTGATTTAAACACCGTAAAGGACGACTTTACACATGGAAGAGCCCTTATAAGAAAATATTTCACAAAATTGATTACATACTTATTAATACAAAATTTAGAATTGCGTTGATAAGTGAAGTGTTACAACAATGCCTGGTGCTGATTGTAATAGTGATCACATGACACTATGTTGACAAATAAAAGTAAGATTGAGAAGAAGAAAACCAAGTGGTTAAGGATTTGAAAATAAAAATGTTCTGAAAGCAGATAATAAATTCCAGTACAATACATAGTGACTGTGAAAAATAGGCACAATGCAATAGCTAAAATTACAGAGCATATAGAAAGAATGGAAGATAATAGGGAAACAAAACTCGCTTACACTCAGGTAATAAATGACCGTAGACCCCGAGGTAGACCAAGAAGACGGTGGAGAGATAATACATGTACAGACCTACAAGCACTTGGAATCAACGACTGGCAAGAGAAGGTCCACCAGAGAGACGAATGGAGACGGATTGTATTTGCAGCAAAGAACCTCAATGGCTCGGAACGCTGAAGAAGAAGAAGAGAAGAAGAAGATAAATGAACAATGGGAAATGCTAAGGGACTCCATTCATCAAAGAAGCAAAGAAATATTACAGAAGAAAAGTCAAAGAGCTAAATAACAATGGATTACTGAAGAAATCTTAAAGTTGATGCACAAAAGAAAACAAAGTAAAAATTACCAACAAGAGACAAAATCATTAAAGAAATAAGTGATACATTTGTACACGTACAAGAAAGTTGGTGAGTGCAAGAAAATTAAATTAAATTCTATTGAAGGAACGAAAAAAATATGCACAGACAAATCAGTGAGCTCACGTGAAGAAAAATAAGGGTTAACATAGAGTGTTTGAAATCAATAAACGGGAAAGTTATTGGAGGAAAGTGCTATAATGAAAAGATGCAATGAGTATGTAGGAAAATTATATGACGGGGAAAGGGAACAATTAACAGAAAAAAGTAACTTAAAAGGTCCACCTATTCTAAACAAAGAAGTTTGTTTGCAAACCAATAGACATAAATTTTACACAAGTATACGCACCAACAGCGGATCGCTTCGCGTTGGTTACTTAGGGATATTCATAACATCAGATGAAAGATGCGCAACAGAGATTATAGACAGAATAGGGCAAGCAAACGCTGCATTTTAGAAAATGATATGCTGGATTGAATCTGAGACAGTGGCATATGATGGGAATAAACAAACAGCAATGTGTTTCCACGAAAACCTAACAATGATTGCCGAGGAGTAATGTAGAGAGACAATGAACGCCTGTACACAGCTGGCAGGGCACATGATGATGCTCACTTTTTGTAATTTCTCTCCATTGATAAATATAACTTCTGTCACATTCGTTTCATCTGTTGTCATTAGTTTGATTTTGCTGCTCTGGGTTATAAATTGTGTTTTTCCATTTTGCTCTTCCGTTGCCTTTTTTAGTTTCTCAATTCCTGTTTGTTGATAGTAAAAATTGTCGTGAGAATACCGAAGACAGGATATTTCTATTCCTCCGATTACAAGGGACTCATGTTGTTCCTTGTGAGTAGTGTCTCGAACATTCCCAACATTTCCAGTATATACGTTAACCTATAAGACAACAAACTGATCCCCTGTTATGGTACTAGAGGTGTCAGACATTTATATTAACCAAAAAGAAACAAAACATAGTTGCATGTCCTTCACAGGACGTAGCAGTCAACCCCAGCAGTTTGGCTGTTCGTGATTCCTGGGCAAGTTTTACGATCAGTAGTTTTCCATTGCTTTCTGGACGACCGGCACCTATACCTTTTTCGAACAAAACAAAACAACACCACACCGGGTATACGGGATTACGAATCGCGCCGCTGAGACGGTTATATAACCAAGCCATCGGCCAAAAACACACAAATGAAAAATGAAGAGTAAGGGAACTAACTATAAAATTACTATTACAGCACAAGAATATGGAGTAGACCAGATTACCCGACTGCTGAACACAATAACTGATGCTGTAGATATAACTCCCAAATTATGGACATCTATATTTATAGAAGCCGGTCTCTCTGGCCGAGGAGTTACAACACTTTCTCTCCGTAATCCCGTATATCCGGTGTGGTGTTTTTTTGTTGTTCGAAAAAGGTATAGGTGCCGGTCGTTCAGAAAGCAATGGAAAACTACTGATCGTAAAACTTGCCCAGGAATCACGAACAGCCAAACTGCTGGGGTTGACAGCGATGTCCTGTAAGGGATATGCGAATTTTAAAAAAAAAATATTTATAGAAAGCTCGAAGAAATCAGGAGCTTTGGAGTGTGATTAATTTAACATTCTATAGAAGTCAACAAAGAGCTATATCTCTTGCAATGACTACACAAAGGCTTTCGATAAAGCAAAACATGTTAATATAAGCTAATACGATGAAGATGCTTGCAGATCTACAAATTGATGGGAAAGATCTTATACTTGTAAACAACATATATTGGAAATAACAAGATGTCATAAAGATTGACAATAACGTGTATGCGACACGAATGTGTAATGTCTTCAGATCTTTTGTCTCTATACAGTGAATTGTATTGTTTTCGAAATTTAGAAGATATGAGAGGGATCACCATGGGTGGGGCATAACATTAATAACATTAGATATGCGGATGATATAATGATATAGTATTAATTGCAAATAATTAACATGATCTGAACATTTAGTAGCTGCGGTTACTGTACACAGTGAACAACTTGGGTAAGAATTAAATTTTAAGAAGAATTGTGGTCGTCAATAAAAGGAAAAATAATACCACAATGATGTATATACAAGTAGATGGGAATATTGTTAAACAAGTGAATAATACAACTATCTCGGAACAGTTATGACATCTTATGGGAGGTGCCTTGAAGAAATTAGATCAAGTAACGCTGTGTCAGACGTCGCCTTTTGCAAGATGGAAAACATACTGACCAATAAAAAGATGTCAATTGCAAAGGATAAAAAAAAAGAGTTTTGAAGTCCTATATAGAACATGCACTTTTGTATGGATGTGAAACGTGGACAATGAGCAGTCAAGCTGAAAAACATCTGATGGCTGTGGAAATGTGGTTTCTGTGGAGAATGCAAAAAATAACATGGACAGACAGAAAAACCAATGACCAAGTCCTACAAGTAGGAAATGAAAATCGTAAACTGATTAGAGAAATTAGACGTAGACAGTCACAATTTTGTGATGACTTGGAGAACTTGGTGACAACTGGCAAGATCGAAGGGAAGATAACAAGGGGAAGACAGAGAAGTAAGTACCTGGATGTCTTGGCCACGTGGCATGGCCTAGACAAGAACACTGAGCTGATCCATGACTTTTATTGATCGAGTGAGATGGCTACACATGACCGTCCACGCTTTTCAGTGTGGCACAAGATTATGATTGCAGCAAATCTGATCATGACGCATCAACTAGAGCGTTTATTAAGGGCTAAGGTATAACGACGGCTTGCCTTGACTGACGTCATGTGATGTGCAGTAGTGATTGTCTGTCACAGCAGACGAAGGAGTAGCTGGGATATGCAGGGCATTGCTATCAATTAGCTGGGAGACACATAGCTAGTGTAGCAATTGTGTGGGAGACACATAGCTAGTGTATCAATGATGTGGGAGACACACAGCTAGTGTATCAATTATGTGGGAGACACACAGCTAGTGTATCAATTATGTGGGAGACACATAGCTAGTGTATCAATTATGTGGGAGACACACAGCTAGTGTATCAATGATGTGGGAGACACATACTAAGTGTATCAATTGTGTGGGAGACACATAGCAAGTGTATCAATTGTGTGGGAGACATATAGCAACATTATCAATTATGTGGGAGACACATACCAAGTGTATCAATTATGTGGGAGACACATACCAAGTGTATCAATTATGTGGGAGACACATACCAAGTGTATCAATTATGTGGGAGACACATAGCTAGTGTATCAATCATGTGGGAGACACAAACCAAGTGTATCAATTATGTGGGAGACACATAGAAAGTGTATCAATTATGTGGGAGACACATAGCTAGTGTATCAATTATATGGGAGACACATGGCTAGTGTATCAATTATGTGGGAGACACATATCAAGTGTATCAATTATATGGGAGACACATGGCTAGTGTATCAATTATGTGGGAGACACATAGCTAGTGTATCAATTATGTGGGAGACACATACCAAGTGTGTCAAGTATGTGGGAGACACATAGCTAGTGTATCAATGATGTGGGAGACACATACCAAGTGTATCAATTATGTGGGAGACACATACCAAGTGTATCAATTATGTGGGAGACACATAGCTAGTGTATCAATTAGCTGGCAAGTGTGTTCATCTGCTGGGAAAAAGGGGTCTGGGAGAATGTTCACAAGGAAAAGACAGCACTAAATCCCATGAAAACAATGTATTACTGTGTTTTGGTGCTGTTGTCATTTGGTTCACAAATGCGAGGTTTTCGGTAGGTTGGTCTGCGGGAAGAGACAGTCATATGAGATAACCCTCATTGCAACGGAGTCGACCCGCTTTTTGTTAACTCTTCACAAAAACCCACCCAAACAACCTTTAATAACAAAAATGCCATTATTATTATCAATATTATCATCACCAACACAAGGCCATGTGACACACATAGTCCATAAACACACAACATAGCCACCAACTTTGACATACAGAGTATATTTTTAATGACTGTGGGGTTTTTGAAAACATTACCCTTCCAAGTTTTGTATTTCCCCATTATGTTGCATGAACTCCACAGAGGGTGAATAAAAACTTGGAACGGCAATATTTTTCAAAAACTCCACAATCATTAAAAACACACCCTTTACTACCATCGTTGCATAATTTTTCATGTAAATATTATTACAATCATCTGACGGCATATGTCACTCAACACGTACAAAAGGCAACGCTGCGTAGCACACGAACATTTTTCTGTAAAGTTCAGTGTGTTTGATGTACAAACTTAGGAAAAATCGACAACATATTGGCTATATTAATTGTAAATATTTAAATACAGTGCGAATGGCTGCACATTGTATGTATAAACGTACACATCTACACTGAATACAAGTATTTGAAAACTTTTATAGCGAGTTTGTATCTGATTCTTTTCTGGCTTAGTCCCGCGTACAAACACATGACTCAGTTATTCATCACCTGGTTGGTTAATCCTGAATGAAAATTCAAATAGAGGTTGCTCAACCCATGAGGAAATATCTTTGACCGCCGGCGTCTTGCCAAGTGATTTCACTGCAGTGTTCTCGCCCTGCTTCTTTTCTCCTTTGTCCTAATTCTTTTTGCCGTGGGTGTCGGAATAAAGACACCGATTATGAACGAGGATCTTGAAGGATAGAAGAACACACACAGATACGGGCGAACGTTCCGAAGTCTTTATCAACGGAGCAACACAGGTTAGTTAGTTGCATATCCTTTACAGAACGTCGCAGTCAACCCTAACATTGTGTGTCTCTTGTGTGTGTGTGTGTGTGTGTGTGTGTGTGTGTGTCTGTGTGTGTGTGTTGGGGGGGGGGGGGGTGGCTGTTTGTGATTTCTTGGTAATTTGGTTGTTTCGGGATTTGAGATTTAAATATTGAGCACAACCCACTACTGGCAACGCTGCATTGACGTGGATAGGCCTTAGATTCATACCAGAATACGATCAGCGTTGCCAGTAGTGGGTTGTGCTCAATATTTATAGTTCTTGGTAAGTTTACGTTCAGAAGTTTGCCTTTGCTTTCTAAACGATCGGCACACATACCACTGTATATGAAAATGCCAACGCAAGGCAACCTGCTGCCAAATCGTCTGCAGCTGTGTTTCGTTAGCGGTATGCGGGATTACGACCTGCGTCAGCTGCGCCACATCGCCGGCAAACAATAAAAACGAAACAATAACAACTATATTCAACAGAAATGCACGCCTGTATCAGTGTGTGTGTGTGTGTGTGTGTGTTTGTTTTTTTTCCATCCGTCTAACTTCTCAGTCATATTATGTGTTTGTTAAATCGGCCTGGCTCTAAAACTCGGCAGCCTCAAAGCCTCTTTTTAACCGATACTTTTGCCATGAAAAAAGACAAGGTTTCAAAGGATAAGATGATAAAATTAATTGCACCGGGTTTTATCCCATATGGCTCGGCTTCTTTCCGCAGGGCGGACTGCCGAAAGCGTCGCACAAAGCACGAACTCCGTAGCTCAAGCAACGAGCCCTAGGAAGCTCCGAGAAAATTGCACTCGTGAATTGAACGACGTAGGTCGGAATCGAACCCATAACTTTCGGAGCGCTAGGCAGACGGTATAACCACTTCGCCACAAAAACACCCCCTCCCCTCCCACCTTTTCTCCTCAGTCTGCTGTGAAGAGACGCAGAGAGAAGTTGAATACAATTTGTTAAAGTTTTTCTGTGTCTTGTTGATTATGTTAATGTCATATTTGATTGATTCAATGTCTCTTCTGCTGGTCTCCGTGGCAAAGGACTTATTTACGCGGTTAGTAATCCCGTATACCCGCGTTCGAAACTCAGCTGAGCGCGATTGGCAGCAGACCGCGTTGCGTTGGTTCTGCATTGGTATCGGTGCCGATCGTTCAGAAAGCAATGGCAAACTACTGAACGTAAACTTGCCAAGAGATCACAGCGGCAGAAATGCTGGTGTTGACTGCTATGTCCTGTAAAAAGGATATGCCAAAAAAAATGTCTCTTCTACTCCATTTTGCTTTGTCTTGTTGATTATGTTAATATCATATTTGATTGCTTCAGTATCTCTTCTACTCCATCTAGCGATCCATTCTCGCGAGCCCTTTCGCCTCGTATCCCGCTGTACTCACATGGAACGCTTTAGCCGCTGGTTTATCTTGATCCATTCTAGCTACTTGTCCGATCAATTTAATTCTTTGGTGTTCTATTAAGTCAGTAATCAGTGGTATCACTACCCGTTTCAGTATGTGACCTCTTATTTGGTCAGAAGGACGATATATCGCCACACTAGTGTCCTTGTGTTATTTGTTTTGTTTCTAGTATCTTTCACAAATTTAATGCTCAGTAGGCGGACATTTACATTATAATACTTGTTCATTTGACTGTGTTTGGTCCAAATTTGTTGTTTTGTTTTGTTTGTTTTGTTCTTTTTTTCCACTGAATCAGCTACACTTGTTACTTGTCAATTATATGTCTGGCTTTGATACATAATCTTGGGACGAATAAAGATCGGGAGCAATTTACCGCGACGATTTTCGCACAATTAGACTCATATTAAACAATGTCACTAAGCTTCTACTCACAATTATAAATAATAAAAACAAGGTAGAAATTTTTTTTTTTTTAAAGGAAATTGGTGAAGAATAGTATGAAAAGTCGCTTAAAAGTCGACAGGGTCAACTTCATTGCACCGGGTTGTTATCCCATTTGGCTCAGTCTCTTGCCACAGCGCGGAAAGCGTCGCACAAAGCACGACCTCCATAGCTCAAGCGACGACCCACAGGAGTATCCAAAATAAATGCACTCATGAACCGAAGGACACGGCCCGATTCGAACCCACAACCTTCAGAGCCCGAGGCAGATGGCTTGACCACTTCGCCACGGAGCCTACATTAGAAGAATAGTATGGATTTGTGGAAGTAAAGATACACACAATGTAATATGCATATTAAGAACACTAATATAGAGATAAATAGAGACACAGAAAAGCATATCTCATCTCATCATGTTCCTCTTGTACCTTGCGGTGTCGAGGCGAAGTATAAACTTCGTGAGAGTGCCCGATTATGGGCTTCATATATCGATATTCCCATGGACTCTGCTATTCCCTCCGTCCAACGTTTACGTGGTCGGCCTCTTCCTCTGTTTCCATCTGGTCTGTACATCATTGCTTGATGTGGTATGCTGTTGACTGGTAACCTACTTGTATGGCCAAACCATTTGACTTGCTGCTTTCTAATAAAATCTAGTGCTGCTTTAACCCCCACTTTAGTCCTGATTTCTTCATTTCTGATCTTATCTCTTCTTGATACGCTGAGTATTCTTCTCAGGAACCTCATTTCTGTTGTGATTTTTCTTTTCTCTTTTTCTGTCATTGTCCAGGTTTGGCATTGGTAGCATAGAGTTGGTAGGAAGATTGTGTTGTAAAGTGCTTTCTTAGTAGTTACTGATACATGTTTGTTCTTTAGTATTGGTGCCATTTGTCCAATGAGTTGATTTGCCTTATTGCACCTATTTTCGATCTCGTCTTCTGATCTGCCATTTGATGATATTATACTTCCCAGGTACTTGAAACTCTTCACTTGTTTCAAGGGATGTTCGTTTAGGTGAATTGTTGTTGTTTGTTCTTCTTTAGTTATAGTCATTACCTCTGTTTTGCTTGTGCTAATTTTCATGTTATGTTCCCTACACATTTCGTTTAGACTATTCATGTGGTCTTGTAATTCAGCTTCTGATTTTGCTATTAGTGCTTGGTCGTCCGCAAACAGGAGTTCTCTAATGGTTAGATTTGCAGATGGTTCTTCTTCTGTGTTCTCGTCATGTGGTATTCTTGCTATCTCTGCTTGGCTGGTTTCTTTACATATGTTGTCTATATATGTTATGAACAAACGAGGGGACAGGAAACAACCTTGTCGTACTCCAGATATTATGGTGAAGGGTTCTGAGTGTCCTCCAGTTGCTCTCACTATGCATTCACTGTTGTTGTATAAACTTCTACATAGGTTTGTTAGATGTGTACTCACTCCATATTGTTTAAGGATTTGCCACAACTTGTTTCTATCTACTCTATCGAATGCCTTTTCTTGGTCGACAAAGGCTAAGTAGAGTGTTTCATTGAATTCGATTGATTTTTCTATAAGTTGTCTAAGAGCAAAAATTGCATCTGTGCATCCTTTGTTTTTCCTAAATGCAAGTTGTGTTTCGCTTAGCTGGGGTTCTAAAGTAGTTCGTAATCTTTTTTCAAGAATTTTGCAAGATATTTTCCCAGTATGACTCAACAGTGAAATGCCTCTGTATTGTGTAGAGTCTCTTTTGCTGCCTTTATTTTTTCCAAATTGGGATAATTATGGCATTTCCCCAAGCTCGTGGTGTCTGTTGTTCTACCCAAACATGATTGAATAGTTTATGTAGCCAAGCTGTTCCTACTTCTCTTGCTGCTTTAATTAGTTCATTTGGTATTTCATCCTGTCCTGGTGATTTGTTCAATGGGGCTAATCTGATGGCTTCTATAATTTCTTCTTTTAGTATGTCTGGTTCTAGTTCTTCGGTGACATCTGTATAGGTCTAGAAAGGGAAAAGCATATATGTGTGCTTTATAGATTGTACCAAGGCATTTGATAAGTAAACCATGATCAATTGATTAAAACCTTGGAACATATCAACATCGGTGGGACAGATATCAGAATAATAAAGATTATTTAATGAAAACAAGTGGCAGCAATTAAAATGGGACATAAATAGGCAGTCATTAACATATAAAGCAAGGAAGATGACAAGGAATATGGAATAGTTGTTTCCTTCAACAGCTTGATGGGCCAATATTGTTATCGTGATGTTTTCTTATACTTACACTATAACGCTGTGATAGACGATGGTTTGTTACCTGTTGTTTCAAAAGAGGCATAGTGACTACAACCCATGGCGGTAGCAAATGTGACTGATCAGATCAATTCGCGCGGCAAACGTGCGTCCACAATGGATGTATGTGAACACATGATTATTTCCACCATCTCGTACCATCTGACGTCTCACAAGCTCAATGTATGACCTACCTGTAACCACTTTCTCCTTTATCTTTACTACATTTCGGATCTTTGCTCTCTATGTAATGCGATCACAGGCGACTTGCTCCCAAGTTGCAGTATCAATACTTGTATCAACCAAATCCCGCTTACACATGTCTGTGTACGGTAGTAGAGGCCAACCCCGAGATCTTCTACCCGTCTGTAATTCATCAAAATAAACGTCCCTTGGTATTCTACCATAATCCACCCTTCTCATGTGTAATATCCTGTCTTCTTATACCATCAAAGGAATTGGCCCAGAACACTAAGGAGCGAGATCCATGAAAATGCATGGTGGCCTACGTCATCTGGCAGGGCACATGATGGTGATGTTGTCTGCCTGGCGGAAGCGGTAGCGCAGTGGCTATACGCCTGTCTGTCAATCCGGTGGTCTAGTGTTCGAATCTTGTTTGATTTCTGATTTTAACAATTGACCTGGGCTCTCAGGTCGACCCACTACAAAAGTGGTACCAGGAAATATCATGGGAAGAAAAGGCGACCGCTGTGATACTGACTGCATAATTCTGCGAGTGTCGGTCTGTCTATGAAAATATGGAGCTAGCACAATATGTACAATCCCCCTCTACGAGTGTAAAAGAGTCCTTTACGTGACGTTATTCCACGATACACCTCCGATGATGTTGGATATAATAGCAGTACTGTGCCGAGTAGGAGCGTTGGCCGAATAATGGTTAGCTCGGTTGTCTGCCCACACAGTGGTCGGGTCTTAATCCTCGGCAGGCGTTGGATTATTTGTGTCCTACCAGTATGGGGTCAACACAGTTTTATAAAAAATTAGGCACCAAACAACTTTTAGAACTTTCTGAGAATTGTCTGGGAATGTAAAGACAAGGAGGAAGGAAACTGACCACCCAAACTCGTATGCCATGGCCCAGATTATGAGAAAGCCTAACACTTCACATTCTAGCAGCAGTCTTTACAGATTTGGTATACATGCACTTGTTTCAAGATGGCGTTAAGCCGTTAAAGTTGATGGGGATTATGTTGAGAGTTAGAAATGTTTGCTACACATGTGCTTGAACATTGTGACATAATTTCTTTTGTATGTTATTAAAGGTTAAAGAGATAATAATTGTGGTGCATTACTTTCTGACTTATCCTTGTGTGTGTGTGTCTGTGTGTGTGTGGGTGGGTGGGTAGGTGGGTGGGTGGGTGTGTGTGGGTGGGTGGGTGTGTGTGTGTGGGTGGGTGTGTGTGTGTGTGTGTATATATATATATATATATGCATACAGGGTGGGCCAAAAAAGTGAGAACATTGCGTAAAAAGTAATATAATTACATCAAAATTTGCTTAACTGTATCCATAATAGCTTAAGTTGTTTACTCATTTACTTACTCACCCACGGTCGTAGGTTCGACGTATTGTTAAGCAAGATCTACAACTCAAAACGTACAAGCGTGTTACCGGACAGAAGCTCAATGAAAATGTCACATTGAAACACTTGCAACGCAGTCAGTAGCTACTTGAGTGGTTTCCTTATGAGATAAGTGTACTAAGCATATGCTTTACAGACGAAAAGACATTCACAGTTCCCACTCCAGTTAATTCTCAAAATGACCGTGTTTATTCCGTTGAAAGAAAGAAAATACAAGTTCAGGAAAGTTGACTTATACAAGAACGTGACCATTTCAGCCGCGGTATCATGGTATCAGTTGGTGTGTATTGAATGGGGAAAACTAGTATTGGTGTTCGTTGAACTAGGCGCCAAAGTAAACATTGAATACTATTGTGTGAACATGTTCTGAGTCAAGGTTTGCTGCCTGTAATTCAAGCGACACGTGGTCTCCATAACTGAACATTACAGCCAGACGGAGCCCCGTCTCAAACAGCCAGAAATACGATCAACTTTCTTCGTCAGGAAAATGTTAACTTCATTGAGCCAGACATATGGCCACCGAACAGTCCTGATTTAAACACAGAAAATCAATTGGGGAACCCGTTGAGGCCGCTTAGACAGTTACATAAATAAACACTTGTTTGGTGCTCACAGAAGGAGGAGAAAGAAGTAGGAATTAGAAGACGCACTAGACAACATACAATTTGAAAGCTATAGTTACCGACAGGGATTCAAACCTGTCACCTCCAAATGTGCCATGCCGGTAAGTGTGGGCGGTCATGTTCTGCCATCTCACTCGATCACCAGAGTCGTGGATCAGCTCTGTGTTCCTGTCTCGACCATGCCACGTGGCCAAGCCATCCAGGTATTTACTTCTCGGTCTTCCCCTTGGTCTCTTCCCTTCGATCTTGCCAGTTGTCACCAAGTTCTCCAATTCATTTCTTCTCATAACATGCCCAAACAATTTTTTCTGTCTACTTCTAATGACTCTAGTCAGTTTACGATCTTCATTTGTTTCTTGAAGGACTTGTTCGTTGGTTTTTCTATCTGTCCATGGTATTCTTTGCATTTTCCACAGAAACCACATTTCCACAGCCATTAGCTGTTTTTCAGCTTGACTGCTTATTTTCCACGCTTCACATCCATACAAAAGTATAGGTTCTATGTAGCATCTCAACACTCTTTTTCTCGTTTCAATTGATATCTCTTTGTTGGTCAGTATGTTTTTCATCTTGCAAAAGGCTACCTTAGCAATGGCGATTCTTGTTATAATCTCT
>JACEFZ010003369.1:172500-325000 GCA_014155875.1 Cepaea nemoralis | reverse complement strand
TGAATACAAAGATATATATATATACATACACACACACACACACACACACACACACACACACACACACACACACACACACACATGAGGGTAGGTCAGAAAGTTATGCACCATAATTATTATCTCTTTAACCGTTAATAAGACACAAATGACATTTAGTCACAATGTTTAAGTACATGTGCCGCTGAACTTGTTGCATGGAGGGCATAAGCAAAAAACAAAATAAGTAACGCTTTACTTTCTGACCTACCCACGTTGGTTGTTTGAGTCAAGGACCGACTACACATCACTCAGGACATTCCCATACGCTCCATGTCCTCATCTTCACCAACCAGCGAAGAGTCCCATACTAATGATTCCAGTCCTCGGAGTCCTGAGTATCGACCAGATCCTCTGGCCATCTCCTGGCAGTGACGATCTGTCTGTTCTCCTGCGCGATACACACGATCCCAAAGCTAGACTTAGCATATGCCAACACCTCACCGAGGGGTGCAGACCCAGCCAATCTGTCTACTTGCTCGTTTCCCACCACACCAGCATGTGCTGGGGGGGGGGGGGCAAAGTATAGGCTCCGCCTTGGTGGCTAGCTATGGTCCAGTCAGTAGACTTCGTTGCTGCCTTCTTCTACCCCGTTCACTGTTTGTGGATTCGCCCTACTGCCAGTTTTTCCACTGGGTTACTTCTGTTAAAGCTTGCCCTCGCCCGACAATCGCTATCGCTGGGGGGGGGGGGGGGGGTGAGGTCCTTGTACTATTCCACCACACGCCGTCGTTGTCGGCGCTTGGCTGCAGAGTTCGACTTTGGACATTACCGAATGATGGCTACATCAGAGTGATGGCTACATTGTGGTGCACCCACCCCTATGTAGCACCTCGGCTTGGATACCCTGTTCTTACGGGGGGTGCGGGTGGCTACCGGGTTGACACAAAACCGTTGCTGTGGTTTCGACCTCATTGTGAGGTTGGTAAATTGGTCTTTTTGAGAAGTTTCGGTCTGAGGTTTATTTGTTACTAGCTGACCCGGCCCGGCTTCGCCCAGCTCCTGGCGGGGATCTATCTATCTATCTATCTATCTATCTATCTATCTATCTATCTATCTATCTATCTATCTATCTATCTATCTATCTATCTATCTATCTATCTATCTATCTATCTATCTATCTATCTATCTATCTATCTATCTATCTATCTATCTATCTATCTATCTATCTATCTATCTATCTATCTATCTATCTATCTATCTATCTATCTATCTATCTATCTATCTATCTATCTATCTATCTATCTATCTATCTATCTATCGATCGATCGATCGATCGATCGATCGATCGATCGACTTGAATCTGTGGTTAATATAAATGGTAAATCAATGTTTGGTAATCTAAGGATGGGTGGTTCAGAAAAAATAGATTTCAGTTTGCAAATTGTATCTTCTAAACGGATACTCTTACATTTCCAAATAATACATAATTGTATAATTATTGATGTAATAATAGTCCTAAACAATGTAAAAGTGGGTATGAATTTACAATAGGCATATATCAGGGTTATATGAGTAATTTTGCACCAATAGGAGTTAATGATCTGTATAGTGGTTTTTACAATTTCAATATGGTGCACTGTTGGCTGATATATGAGTGCGATGGTGAGTATGATTGATGGTTGGTTTGTTTCCATGATTGTGGTGCGAGATCTATTTTGAAAGATATGTAGTGTTGTCGCGAGTTGTGTCGACAGCAAAAGTAGTAAGAGTGTCAGTAGTTTGTCTCTGTTCATTCTAATGTTTGGTGAATGTGATTGTATAACAGTGTAGGCTGTTATACGGGGTTTAGTTAGGTGGCACGGCGTGCAAGGAGAAAAGAAATAACCAGATGATGCACGGCTGAGCACCGTAGCTAGGTAGTTGGGGACGCTCACGGGCTGACGTAGGGGTAACCAGGGGAGGAGTTGTGACTTTGCCGCCCAGCCAACAAGATGCTTTGACGTTTGTAGTTGCTGTACGCATTTTTATATTGCTGAAGATTCTTCTAATAAACTGAATTTTATAGTCACTGCTGGCTTAACTTCATATCTACCGTTGCTTTTGAGTCTCGTCACTCTGCAATAGACTCAAATTGGTGCCGTGACCAGGATCCTGAATCATGGGTTGTTGAAGAAAACGCGAAGTGTTGACCACGGCAGGAATTTTCCGAAGTGCGTTTAAAGAAAGTCATGCTACGTTTCTAAACTATTGCTGAATGCAGTTGGAAAAGATGGCTTCTTCTATTACCATAGCCGTGGCCTGAAACGGTCGTTCACAAGAGGCTGCTGCTGCTCCACATCGTCATTTGCAAAGGGCTATAAGAGCTCGTTGTCAAGTCAGCTCCAGGCTCTGTTGGGTCACTTCTATATGCTGCTGTTGGATACTGGATACATCATCTAACCGAGTATCTCAATGTTGCGAACCTGAATTGCTACCAAGGGTCTACCTGCAGCCGTAAAATCGTTTTGCTGATTTGAAGACTGGTCTAATTGGGCAGCCGCAACAACGCCGAAGCTTACTCAAGTTTGAGAGGAAAATGTCAAGCTCATGAAGATGTTTATCATAAAGTGCGATCCAGCTGCATTGGGCTCCTCTGAGGCGGGTGAGCATAATGGTTGCCGACCCTCCTAAAGAGGAGAGCCTATTTCAATCGCGTTGTTCCTCTGACCAAAGTTGAGCTCGAGGCGTTTAAAGACCAAAACGATACAGTTTGTACCCATCCACGGGTGAAATTAAAAGCCAAAACGATACAGAAGTGCCCATCCACGGGTGAAGTAAGTCAGAAGTGCCCATTCACGGGTGAAGTCAGACTGCCCAACCACGGGTGAAGTTGCTCATCACACTAGCGAAGCCAGATAACTGAACCCAGAGGTTTTCCAGGATCGAAACTAACAGAACAGAAGTAAATATCAAGCTCTCGTCATTTGGAAGTATTTTGAAGGACACTACTCGCTTAGAAAGTTACAGCCTCAAGTGTATCCTTACATAAAAACTGTATTGAATATATCTGATTTTAACATTGTAATTGTGCAATAATTTTTTTATTGGCCGAAGTTATTATAATATTTAACAAAAATATTAAAATGGCACAGGATGAGGCTTCGTTGACACAAATTTTGGGTGGAGTAGGTAGAGCAATAGGCAGACTTAAATGAGCAATAAAACAACAAGGAGTAAGTACAGACATTGAAAAATTCAGTGGATAAGCCAGAGATTTTAAGAAATGGATGACAGCGGTAGAAATACACTCTTTCCTAGTAGGAGCCACGGACGAAGAAAAGAAAACAAAATTGCTTACCAGGCTACTGTATCACCGGTATCGGATCATATTAGGAGGAAATTAGAAGCTGGGGCAGATGAGACTTGGGAACATTTTAAAGATGACCTGGCCCATAAATAGGCGGAGATCACAGATCCACAACACGCTTTCTCAGTGTTAAGACAGTCTAAGCAGAACAATGGAGAAAGTGTTCAAATATACAGCGACAGGTTAATTAATTTAGCTGAGGAGGCGTTTCTAGGACAGAACGTACAGGGTGAAGAGGTGGAAAGGATGTTAGTTGGAATATTTGTTGACGGGATAAAGTCGGATGGACTTAAATTCAAACTTATGAGAGAAAATCCTGCAAGATTATCACAGGCTGCGGATATAGCTATACAAGAAGAAAGCTTGAGAAGGAGATTTAGATTAAGGGTAGGACGAGAAATAGGAAGCAATAGAGAAGAGAGAATTGAGGAACCTATGGAGATAGGACAAGCAAGGTACGGATGGAGAAGACGGGGAGAAATACAGACACTGCAGGGAAATAATAACGAAAGTAATCAAGATAGAGGAAGACAAATGAGAAATCCTATAAGTTCAACCTGCTTTAGTAGACAACCGCTTTATAACAACGACAGAAACTACCGCAGACGGGATGTAAACGACGTGACGAGAACACGACGGTATAAAGAGAGACAACATAGCAGGCCAGAAGTCAATGGTTGGCAGAGACAGAATTTTTATAAGAAAAGATGGAACTGGAACTGGCCATCTAATAATAAAGAGCTGAGAACATTGCGAAGTCAATGGTTTGAGATCAGAAGGTTGAGATATGCACTCGCAAAGTCAAACAAAAGAGAAAATCAGCATCAGACTAATAGAACCTTGGCTGATGATCGACAGGTGTTTTCAGTTGTTAGAAGTAGACAGAAAAGAGAGACACAGACGCAGATGATGAGAAGTGAGTGAGTGTTGGAGTGATGCGTATGGTTAGGCGTTGTCCTTGCGTGTATAAACGTGTAGACAAACATGTGTTCGTCGCGCTGATTAGAGAACGAAGAGGGAAGTTTTGAAACGACGTCTGGTTGGAATGCATGGATAGAATGATGTCGGGTGATGATTGGTAGCAGCGCATGGATATACAGGGTGGTTGGTATGTCTTAGACTCCGGTGTGAAGGGAGACTGTGTCACTGTCTGTGGAGGAATAAAATACATACACGTGCTGGAAGAAAAAGTGATCGATACGCTTAGGGTGCGTTGAGTAATTGGTAGAATTGGTGTCTAATTTGTTTTCTTGGAAGTAACAGTATATGTACGTCAGGTTGTCGTGATACGAGAATAATGACGAGAACGAGCTTGTCTGTACACAGCGAGTAGTCAGTGCATATGAGAAGCATGAAATACGAGTGCAGTGCGAATATGCGAAGAGTTGCTGAGTGGTGACGCTGATAAAGCATACCGGTGATTTCGTGGAAGACAGAGTAAGTGAGTATGCGAAAGTTGGGAGGTAGAGAGAAGATGATTGGAAATTTGTGATGTCTTTTGTTTAGAATGTGTGGTGTTGGACAGAATTAATGAAAATTCTATGACAGGGTGACAGATAGAGAATTAACGTTCCGTTATTTATGGTAAGCAGGTTCCATGTCGTTGACGGATGTGAGTGTGCGGAAGAATGAGAGAACACAGAGAAGTTAGCTGCGAAGGGCTGCTGATAAATGGGAAAGTGATTGTCAGCGAGTAAAAGGTATAGACAACAGGATTAATGAGTTGGATGATGGGGGTTGGCGAAGATAATAAGGAAAATTGAGGAGTAAGGGTGAGAGAGGCAGAAGTGAGTAATTCTGAGAAAGTATTATGTTAAGAAGCATGTGAATCGTTAGAATCATGTTAGAATGTAGGGCTTATAAAGAGCTTGAGGAATTAATAAAATGGGATAATGCAGCGTTTCTTACGTCAGGTGTTCGAAAGCAGTCAACAGTAAACGTTATGAATGGGAGACTAATTACGGAAGAATGTAGAGCTTGAGACGTCGACTGTATGATGTGCTCCCCAGACCTAGTACAATTAGAAGTAAGACCAATGTGTTACTAGAGACTAATTAAGAGACTGTCACTATTTGGTAGAATGATGTGAGAAAATAAATGGCTTAGTTTGCGCTTATACTTGCTGGAGGAGAGGTGATTGTCGATTTCCAGAAAAAGTATGGCCATTTGTTGATTAATGACTTTTGTTGAGGGAATAGATATTGTTCTGCGTTATGATGAGAATATAGTCTGTGGGTAACAGATATATTTTGGGGTTAATGCAGGTTAATATTTGTCATAGCATTGAGTTGTTTTTATTGTTGTTAGGAGTAGATCATTAGTCCCAAAAAAAAGAGACTAATGTTGTTTGATTACAATAAGTAGTTGATTTTATTTGAACTTGATTACTATTTCATTATGTATATTTATTTTGAAAAATGTGGGGATATATGAAATCATGTTTGAATACCAGGGGGGGGGGGGGGGGGGGGGGGAATAGTGTTCTATTTTGATTTGTCTTTACTACAGTTATTTATGAATTGTGGTTTTATGTAGGTTACATATTACTTTTTTTGTTTATTGTCACTTGCAAAAGTTATAATGATTTTGCTTCTTGAGTTGCATGACCATGTTTAAAATAGCTTTTCTTTTGGCGTTCAGTTGTGGGGAATTATAAAATATGAACTGGTCCATATTAAAGAAACTTGTTAATAGGGTCCTTGGGAGTTCTGGATGCAGAGTTACGTTCAGAAAATATGAGGCAACTTTAAGAAATGATCTTCATGGGGTAGAGAGAAACACATGGATTGAGAACCTTGGAGAGATATAGTTGGCATTGAAAATAGCTGTGGTTGTCAGCAACGATTGGAATAAACGTGGACTGAGAGTCATGGGGAGTGGATTAAGTAAGTTCACAAAAAGGGGGGGGGGAAGTGTTTTGTTATAAATTATGATTGCTTATCATGTTCAATCGTTTTGCATTGTTCAATTTTTAAGTTGATAGAACTTGTTACCAGTTGCTCGCTATGAGTTAATAGAAACACATGGATGTGGGGGATGAAATAGGAGCTGTATTAGACAGCGTTAATAGAAATACATGGATGTGGTGGTTAAAATAGGAGCTGTATTGAACAGCGTTAATACATAGATGGGAAATGACTGGTTTAACTCAAAAAGGGGGCAGCTGTGCTTATCAGCATAAAATAAACATTGGATAATTGGGAGATGCTGTAATTATGGCATGAAAGAAGAAGTAGAAATTAAAATATAGGTTGGGAAGGTTTCTTACAGATAGAAAGTACAATCATATATTTTATATTGCTAGCTGTTGTTGGCAGCGCAAATAATACACATTTTTTACTGAGTGTAGAAGGCTGGAGTTTTAGATCGACGTAACTTTTGACAAGAGCATGAAGATTAACGAATTATGTGATTTGGGTTTTTGAAAACTTTATTTTTATAAAGTTTTGAAAGTGCATGGGAGGATAAATGTGATAAGTGTGACTACTTCTTACTACTCTTCGGTGCGCACCAACCACTTTCCTGTCTATCTTTCCTGTCTATCCTGTGTTGTTAATGTTAGTGAGAGTATGATAGCTTGTAGAAATACATAAGAATCTTCAATTTTTGTTAATCATAATTTCGATCGACATTTTATGAAATGAAGCGGGTTGCTTTGTGAAGAATATTATACGATGAGTTTTTGGTGATATAGACTTACGATATGTAAATAATGTATGTGGATATTATAATGAAGAAGAAGTGTAGAGTGGGGGCAGTGGCGGCTGGCTATGAGATTAATTGTGGGGATAGAGAGAGTTGTGTAATGAATAAGAGTTCCAGGTTAGAGTTAGATGTAGGTTCAGATTGGTTAGTACGGGATAGGTAAGCGGATTGCTTATGATTTATAGAAACGAAGAAGTAACTTTAATTGTTGTGGGATTATTGGGTTAAGTGTCTGGGGTCATGGATTTAGGGGTAAATGAGTTGTGGAATTAAGACTTTTCGGGGAAAAGACTTGTTAGGGTAGAAAGGTAATATAACAGTGTAGGCTGTTATACGGGGTTTAGTTAGGTGGCACGGCGTGCAAGGAGAAAAGAAATAACCAGATGATGCACGGCTGAGCACCGTAGCTAGGTAGTTGGGGACGCTCACGGGCTGACGTAGGGGTAACCAGGGGAGGAGTTGTGACTTTGCCGCCCAGCCAGCAAGATGCTTTGACGTTTGTAGTTGCTGTACGCATTTTTATATTGCTGAAGATTCTTCTAATAAACTGAATTTTATAGTCACTGCTGGCTTAACTTCATATCTACCGTTGCTTTTGAGTCTCGTCACTCTGCAATAATTGTCTAGTGTACTTGGTTGAGTTGTGTGTTTCACAGAAATTGCTGTATTTGTCTGTTAAACTTGTAGATGGTGATTTGAAATTGATGCTAGTTTTTGTGCTGATGGATTTCGGCGAGCATTGTCTGCTGTTTCTGTTCATGCAATAAAGTGGTTTGTTTGTATGCAATCGTTTCTGCTTTTGATTTTGCGTGAAGTCAATTGTTTGTGTTTGTTTATTTGCATACTGTTTGCTTGCATGATTGTTGTTTGATGATGTTATTTCAATATCTGCATAATTTTCTGCAGATTTGTGTGTTGTTTCTGTTTCTGTTTTATGTGTCAATGATAGATGATAAATCTGGGATGAACACATATGATTACACTTTGTTATTAATACTTCCTTGTCAGTAATAGTGTCCCTTGGATATCTTTGTATTTCTTGGTTATGTTTCTTGTACTTAATGATGTCACTATTGATTGTTCCCAGAGAAACACATTGTTTCGAATTATTTCGTTGGTAATTATGAGTTATCTCAGTCGATGGTTTGGTGACTGCGTCTTTGTTTTCAAATAGCCTGTTATGTATTGTATCGTCGTAGTTTGTAACAGGTTTCGGAATTTCTATGTCGTTAAGCAGAATTATCGACAATGTGAAGTTGTCTTTATTGTCTTTGTCATCGAGAAAATTTGTCATTGATGTAAAGTCGTCTTTATTTCCGTTTGTAGCTGTGTCGTTAAGAAGTACTGTCGATGTTGTGCTTCTGTCTTTGTTGTTGTTCTTGTCAGTGTCGTTCGTGTCCCCTGTTTCATCTGTCTGGTGTTGCACATTTGCCGGTTCGCAGTTTTGTTCTTTGCAGGCATCCTCAATTCGAGGTTTTATGCTGGTGGTATAGTCGAATGATTCGACTGCCCCTGTGTTGTGCACCTCTGTAAATTCGTTTAGAATTTCGTCATTGGTGATCTCCCTTACGCTTTTGGCAGTTGGAGACATTAAATTATGTTCATTTATTGTGGGATTACTGCTTGGTTTTAGAGTGCAGTTTTCTAGTTCCCATTGTTGGATCTCTTCTTCTGAACATGATTTTACGTTTGGAAGATTCCCCAAAATAATGTCCACGCACGGGTTGTCCAATACTGCACACAGTAATTGTCCTGACACAAAAGGTGTTTGAATTTCGGCCAGTGCTAAGGGGTATCGTTCAATGGTACCAGTGAATGTGTGAAATGTCACATAGTCGTTTGTGTAGTCAGTGTCCTTAATTAAAGTCTTTTTAATGCCAACCAGAGTCGCCCCGCTGTCACGCATGGCTGTACAACATTTATTATTTACAAGACCTTTAACAAATTGCAATTTGTCTTTTGAAGCTAAGGCTGCGTTTGCCATTTCGTTGGATATTGGAATGGTATGGCCACATTCCAGGGTGGTGTCCAACTGGAATTTCTTACATATGTTACAGGTATTATAGTCATTGTTGTTAATGACTTCTAGGGCATTCACAGATTCATTCTCACTTTCATTCTTGATGTCACATTGATTAATCTCATCCATCTCTTCATCACTAGATGTGTCTACCAATAATGCATTGGCTTGTTTCATCATTTTGCGGCCCTCACAACGTCCGCTATGGTGTCCGTACGCGAGACAAAAATAACATTTTACTGCTTCTATAGGTGTTTCTTTTATTCCTCTGCTTTTCTACCATCATTTGGAGGTGCTGACGGTAGGTTGGTGCTTTGTCGCATATAGCATATTGTTCATGCATAAAGTGACAATATTGACACAGAGCTGGCTTTGACATTTTAGTATGTGGTTTAAATTTGTTCTCTGTTGGTTTAGAGTACTTTGTGTTAGTGACAGCTGCTACATCATTTTGAGTAGTATTTAATCGAAAAATGTCACGATTTGCTACGAAGAAGGCTCATCCTTTTTGTTCGACTTCTTCAATTGTTTTGCAATCACCCTGTCGTAGGAATTTAGAAAAAGATGTGGGTATTGAGTTCATAATTTTGTCAATTATTATTAGATCTTTTAGTTTCTCATAGTTGTTGTTTGTTGTCGCTGATGTAATCCATTTAGTGAAGATATCTTGGACTGAAGAAACATAGTCTATGAATGTTTGGTTGGGTGATGGTGCAAGTTTTGAAAATTGTAATTGGTATCCTGCTGTGTCTAATGAAAAATGTTGCAAGATTCTATGTTTTAGATAGTCATAATCTTTTCTCATGTCTTTTGGGATGGTTTCAATTACTTTTAAGGGTTCTAATGCAAGATTTCTCATAAATATCACAGCCCAGTCGATTTTCGGAATGTCATGGTACGACATTAAACACTCAAAGTTCTCACAATAGGCACTTATGGAATCGCCGGAGCAGAATGGTTTTACTAGGCCTTTGTATTTGTTATACTTATGCTCTTCTTCCTTACTTCTTAGTTTATTTACGGAGATTTCCATATTGGAATCAATTTCCATTTGTTTGACCTTTAATTGCGTCTGTGTTTCTATTTCTTTTTGTTTCAGAGCTGCTTGTATTTCTAATTTCTTTGTTTCTGCATTTAACTCTGCTTGTTTATTAGCAGCCTCAATTTCCATCTCTTTATTTTCTGCTTGTTTGTTAGCAGCTTCGATTTCCATCTTTTTATTCTCAGCCTCCATTTGCATCTTTCTATTCTCAACCTCCATTTGCATCTTTCTATTCTCAGCCTCCATTTCCATCTCCAGCCGTTTTTGTTCTCGTTCGGCTGCTCGGTCTTCTCTCGCTATGTTTTCTGAATGCGTTTTTTGCGCCCATTCCGCCAGTTTATCTGCAGAATATCCTAGTTTGATCCCTTGTTCAATACACTGTTCTAGTGTTGACATTCTGTAATTTTAATTAATTTTCAATTTTTTTGAAATTAATTCCCTTTGAAAAAGTTTGGGAGTACAATAATTGGTTATGTCCCTTAATGTTTACATATATAATTTCTATCAGTAATTTCAAATGGACATGAAATTTGCATGTGCATATAATAAATCAAAATGCAAAGAAAAATGTTACATAAAGAAAAATGAGTATCGTTTAGAGATACAATAAGAATGAAATCTATGGGACTTATCTGATTTACTGATGACTTTGTTGTGATCTAGATGTTTGGTTCTCCGGTTCTTTCGCCGCTGCTGGAGAACAATTTAACGTACACAACTTTCTCGCGGAACAATCTGTCGTTGGAATGAAAAAGATTAGTATTTTGTCACAGTTATTGTCCAGTCATGTCAATGTTATTTTGACTAAGCATGGTTAATAATTTAATTACTTTTCTAGAGGAACAAGGAATATTTGAGACGATAGTAGCTGTAATAGTGAGACTTTGTCGTGTATGGTTGCAAAAGTATTTTTACTTGGCAAAGCCAAGAACTGTCAAGAATTTTAAGTAGAATTCAATAGTCTTGAGCTTGCCAAAACGGCTTGGCCCCCAAATAGCCTGTCATGGTCTTACAAATCTAGGAACAGGACTCGGGTTCAGGACAGGCAACAAACTCTATGATATGTCTTAATAGTCTAATTTATTATCTGGCGAGTAAGGATTTCGCCGTCAATCACAATATCACAGTGTTTACATAATTGCATTAACAAATCATTATACACATAACTATCACAGCATAACTCTATCAAACTCTCTCATTAATCAACTATATCTAAATTCAATCGTTTCTGTATCTTGTTCCCCTTAAGCTAAACCCTGCTTCTTGTCTGCTGTCCAGTAGTCGTCTGCCCGTTGACGGGCGTCGGGTGGACACGGAGCATGGCTTCCCTTGAGCTTCCCGTGCAAGTGGCCCCTGCACGCTTCTGGCGGGTTCTACCTGTGTCAACGACGCAGTAGGCAAACTGACCCCTGGTTCTCGAAGGCCCGAGATTGTTAGGGTTTCTGTCTCGTGGTTGTATCCCCTGTATATCTCCCTCTATCTCTATATAGAAATACTCTTCATGTGAGATCTTGACAAACACGAACAATACACATTGCAACGATTTTAACACTCAATACAAGTTTTCAAAAACAATTCCTTCCCGCAGGCCTGTTGCCACAGCCTTCTTTGTTTGGGTGCAGATTTCTTTACGTGTGACATAGGAAACTTCAGGGCCTTAAAAACTGTTTCCAATGTAATGTAAGAATACACTGCTGCATTGTCTTGAGGATGTTGGCATTGGTCAGAAAAGGACGAAGATGTTGCCATTGGCAATAGGCAGTGCATTGGATCTGCGAAACAAATGAAAAAGAAGGCTGCATAATTGCTGAAAGATCTGATAAAAGTTGGGAAGCCAGCATTTGCCATCAAATGGCAGCAGAGAAAGAGACCATCACTCCTATGATAAGAAAAAACAAAAAAAAACACAAATAAAATTCAATTTTAAAATGGACGTCAATTTCTTGTTTAAAAAAAAAATTTACTAAAGTTTTCCGTGTAGAGGGGCAATATAATGAGTCTAAAGACTATTTTTCTAAGCCCTACCCTGTAGGGCACACATCAACAAATAATCAATGGTAATGATCTCTGGTAATGCATTATACAGACCAGTGGTTCTCAGCCGGTGGGGAATTCCCCATAGGGGGGAATTTTTGGGTTTCGGGGGGGGGGGGGGGGGGGGGGGAGAAATCAAGATTATTTCAAGATCGCGTTAATACAAGAACTTATTACTTGATATTTTTTCCCTTCCCATCACAACAGCAAAACATGACGATGTTGACTGCAACGCCCTGTAAAGAATATACAACTGTTTTTTTTTTTATTTTATTAATCCATCCATCCATCATGTGCCATGCCGGTAAGCGTGGGCGGTCATGTTCTGCCATCTCACTTAGTGCAGGATTTACGTATAAGCTACACAAACTATAGCTTGGGTTCCCCAAGAAGGTGGGGTGCCCCAAAAAATATTGTCCGAGTGAGCAATTGTCATATATGTATACTTAAATATACTGCAGCATTATTAGTCCCAATGCTGCACGTCCGGGACGTCCCATACTCTTCACCCAATTTTTTTAGCGCGTCTTTTCGAAGAACAAAGCGCTATTTGCCTAGGGTTTGCATTACCGATAACCGGTTATGCAAACCCTAGGGGGGATTCCCGGATTCCCCTGTGTTACTCCGCTACACTCGAGCATGCGCTGACCTTTTGTAGTTCGAGTGAGCTGGCAGACGATACAATATTTCTGACCTTTTAATTAGTATTTTCAGTGTGTTTCTTTGATAATTTGATTGTTGACATTATTTTCAACAGTGTGTTTTTGTGTGTCCTTACTGGAGTTACAATTCAGGTAAGTGCATTTTACACAAGTACGCACATAACCTAACTAACGCAAGAATATTTTCTACCGCATTTAATTTTTTTTACAATATTTTGATTTAAAACAACTTTGTTGGATAGTTGTGCATAATTAACATGGTTAGTACAGGTGTTGCATGGAATAATTTTTCTGCGATCGTATTTTAATTGAAAAAATAGAGAACCTAGTTTCTATATTTTCAAGTCAAAATAACAGTAGACTTTGCATGATAACAATTTTTTGCAAATAAACATTGGTAAAACGTATTCAAATTAATGACATATTGTCCTCAACAGGTTTAAGTGATAAAACATTAGATACCATATTTAAAATTTATAGATAGGTCGATCCTATGCGGACACCTGTAGCTGTAATTATAGCATATATTTTTAACGTTTGTTTTTTTTGGTCAGTATAATAACAAATTGTGGCACTCTTCCGAATTCCGGTCCCAAATAGTTCTGCAGTGAATAAGTGATTAGGGTTAGGGTTAGGGTTAGGGTTAGGGTTAGTTATATCAAATTATTCACTGCAGAACTATTTGGGACCGGAATTCGGAAGAGTGCCCAAATTGTAAGTTTAATATATAAACTTACAATTTGATATTATTAAATATATATTTGAAAGAACTGCACATTACAAATGCATATTATTTTGTTTTGATTGTATTAAATTAAGTATTAATGTATATGTTCATTGGTTTTTTTTTTCTTCTTTAATTTAATTAATTAAACTAATATTAAAACTTGAGAGGATATTGTTAATTTTCTCTTTGCATGTTTATTTATTATAAAAACTAGCTGACCCGGCCCGGCTTCGCCCAGTCCCTGGTGGGGAGCATCTCATTTAATTCATATAAGTAGTCATATAAGTTCTCGTTCCCGTTACCGACTGTCTGTCTGTCTGTCTGTCTGTCTGTCTGTCTGTCTGTCTGTCTGTCTGTCTGTCTGTCTGTCTGTCTGTCTGTCTGTCTGATCCGGCCCGGCTTCGCCCATCCCCTGATGGCGAGCAGCTCATTTAATTCATATAAGTAGTCATATAAGTTCCCGTTCCCGACTGTCTGTCTGTCTGTCTGTCTGTCTGTCTGTCTATCTGTCTGTCTGTCTGTCCCTCCCTCTCTGTCTGTCTGTCTGTCTGTCTGTCTGTCTGCCCGTCTGTCTAATCATTTATTGGTTGCAGTTAGAACAACCTTAGATAAACGAAGACCAACTTACAAAAAGCATTAGAAAGAGCACTTGAAAGATCTTTACATCTTCCCCCAACAATTAACTTGGGTAAATGGAGCGGCGGCAGCAGCATCAGCAGAAGAAGGAAAAGGAGGAGTAGACAACTGCAGCGAAAAGGTGGGTCTGTCTATCTATCTGACCCGGCGTGGCTTCGCCCAGCTCCTGGCGGATAGCGTCTCATTAAATTCATACAACAAAAAAAGTAACTTAAAAGAATGTCCTTCCACACACCATCCATTATTTTTAATGAAAACTCTTTCTAATCACCTGCATGACTACAGTAACTTCTTAAGCAAATAAAGATGAGTTACAATGTTATGCATTGTGCATTATTTTTATGAAAACTTTGAAAATGCCTTACAGATTGTATCATTATTTATTATAACTCATATGCCGGTACATAACTATGGACAAAGAGTTTATAAATCTTTGAAAACGATGCCACAATATGACTATAAGTTATACAGAAAAGTTATGCCCCTTGAAATAACTTTTACGGAGTTAGGTCCCCTGAAATATATGAAATTATAATGAAAAATGAAAAATGAAATAATACTGAGTAAGCAGGCGATTTCACACTAACAAAATATCACAGTTGGCAGCTCTAGAATGAAAGGAAGGCGTGTAGAAAATTTCATCTCAATCGGATGGGCCGTTCGCGAACACATAAAGGACATACATAGATACATACAGACGATCCTTATTATATATATAAGATATCGCTTGCTGGTAAGTAGTGATAATATCACAGGAAATTTTCAATTTAAAAAAATGTCATGCATTATATTACTTTTAAATGTATGTTTATAGTTATATTAAATATTCTGCCCACAGTTTGCAAGATGTCAACCAGAAGTTATAAAAGTGGAGCTCAAAAGAGGAAAAAGAAGCAGAGAGCTGAAGAAGAGCTTAGCAAGATAACAAAATTAGATAGTTTCTTAACAAAGATAGATAAGGGGCCTGATGAACCAATAGCCTCTACCACAGTGAGTCAGTCACAGGATATTCACCCTATTCCTGATACATAGCCTGGTACATCTAGTTGTATAGAATCTACTTCAACGAATGAAGCAACAAATATTAAGATTAATAAACCAGAGAGTAGTACAAGCACAGAAGATTCAGCATCAAAAAACAAACAGAATGATGTTGGGGTATGGGGTAATTTAAGTAAAGATGAGATTTTATACTGGGTAGAAAAAGGGCCGTCAGAATGTCAGCATTCAAATGGCTCATTTGAAAAATCAAAGAAGCTTTTTGCAAACCAAGACAGATATTGCTCGAAAAGCTTGTTCTATCCCAAACGGGCTAATGGTGAAAAATATTGCAGGTCAGACGCATTTGCTGCTCCCCGCAGTAGTGCGCCTGGTCTGGTCGGGGGCCGGGTGATCCACACACCAAAAAAAAAAACCTCACATTAATCACTTTAAATGTGGGCCCGGTGGACCACTGTGGGCAATAGCTCACAGTGGGACTAAGGGTCCACGCCAAAAACAGGGGAGGCGGGGAACCAGCTCGTCTGGGATGACCGCCAAACCCTAATAAAAAAAAAAAAAAAAAAAAAAAAAATATCATCATGGCGTCTCTCATCGCTTCTCGGCCTTTTGGCTAAGATCAAGTGTATTTGCTGGCCCCCGACAGTAGTGCGCTTGGTCTGGTCGGAGGCCGGGATGATCATTCTCGGTCCCTTGGCTAAGATCAGACGCATTTGCTGCATCCTTCCAGTAGTGCGCCTGGTCTGGTCGGGGGCCGGGTGATCCACACAAAAAAAAAAACCTCACATAAGCATCACTTTAAATGTGGGCCCGGTGGACCACTGTGGGCAATAGCTCACAGTGGGACTAAGGGTCCACGCCAAAAACAGGGGAGGCGGGGAACCAGCTAGTCTGGGATGACCGCCAAACCCCAAAAAAAAAAAAAAAATAATGATATGATATTCGTCGCTTCTCGGCCTTTTGGCTAAGATCAAGTGTATTTGCTGGCCCCCGACAGTAGTGCGCTTGGTCTGGTCGGAGGCCGGGATGATCATTCTCGGTCCCTTGGCTAAGATCAGACGCATTTGCTGCATCCTTCCAGTAGTGCGCCTGGTCTGGTCGGGGACCGGGTGATCCAAAAAAAAAAAAAAACCTCACATAAGCATCACTTTAAATGTGGGCCCGGTGGACCACTGTGGGCAATAGCTCACAGTGGGACTAAGGGTCCACGCCAAAAACAGGGGAGGCGGGGAACCAGCTAGTCTGGGATGACCGCCAAACCCCAACAAAAAAAAAACAAAAAAAAAAAAAAAAATCATCATGGCGTTTAGGTTCACAATGTATTCGACTCCATAGGTCTGCATTTCATGCCAAGTTTCGAAAATTTCCGACTTTTAAAATCGTAAGACCTGTTATTGTGTAATTTTTTCCGGATTTTGTGGTGATATTCGTTGGATTTGATATTCTGGATATTTCCCCGGAATTATTATCTGGAACAACAAATTTCAATATGTATTCGAATATCACTGAAGTCGGGATCTCGATAAATGACTACGATGTCCAGCTACTCCACCAGTCCGGAACGATAGTGTGTTCCATAACTGGTCCCGGGGCGGCTGCTAAAGCAACACCTGCACTTATTATGGGTGTCCTAACTGGTCCAGGAGGTGTACCTTTTGGGGGAGTCGTGGACCTGCATAGGTTCCAAGTTCCCACTAGGTGGTACTTTCACCTGTCAGTAGAGGTTCAGAAAGCCGTGTGTGACAAGATACACGGCAAAAAGTTTTCTATACCAAGTCTAGGGATAGACATATCACTATAACATCTAGACAAAGAAAGGGACAGGCTGACCATCCACTGGCTACCTGGCACGATTGCTCCTCAAGGAGTTAAAAAACTAGTGCACAGTATTACAGGAGACGACAAGGCCGAGGTCTTTAGGATAAAGAATGGGGCCGGCAAGTGGGGAGTGCTCTGCAACCCAACGAAGGAAGTCCCCCACTATATACGGATCTACACTCCCGGTATTACAAACAATAACCACAGAGTGTTGATCACGATGCCGGGGAGAAAGACCGATTGTCCAGCGTGTGGCCAAAACAACCACTGGGCAAATAAATGCCCTAGTCGACGACAATCGACGACACCAATAGCAGCAGCAGTAAGTGTTCAAAGCCAAGAAGATTTCCCACCGCTCGAAAGAGAAACCTCTCCACAGGGAGAGATTGAGCTGACACAAACCTTCAGCAGTCAAACCAACACACAAGAAAATAACACACAAGAAAATAATACACAAGACATAAATCCAAGGAATGAAGACTCTGACGGTTTTCAAGTCGTCAGCAAACCATAGAAGAGAACATGGGCTAACAGAAGACCGCAGTCAAAACACAGCGACGACACAGAAACAGACGACTTGTCACTGCCAAAGAAAGAAAAAGTCAAAGCCACTATAGGCAAGACAAAGGAAACTGAACAAGAACAACAAGAGGAGACACAAGTACAAGACGAAGACGACACATACAGCATACCAGACACTCTCTTCGTAGACACAGACACAAGTGATAAGAACGAGGATCAAGATGATCCTCCCACACAAACTTTTGATGCTACAGACTTGTTCGCCTAAATGTACTCATCACGTATAATAATTTTGTGTGTGATTCTATACACTTATTATATCTCATTCATTTGATTTTACTTAAATTATAATGACTAGTGATTTAGTTATTATTACTTTAAACATTTGTGGTATACGTACAAAATTACAACATATTATCACACTAATAAACAAACACAAACCAGATTTTCTACTAGTACAAGAAACAAATATATGTTCAAAAACATTCGCACAACATATCACCACACAGCTAGGCCTCAGACATTCATGCTTTAGTTTAGGCACACACAAAATTGGGTCAGGAACAGCTATTCTGCAGACATCATACAGGTGGGACATAATTAAAACACACACGGACAACCATGGACGAATCTCCATAATACAGGTAGAGAACACTATACATGCATACACCATAGTGAACATACATGCACCACCAAATTACAATCATCAACCAAATTTTTACCAAGAATTAGACACCTTATTTATACAAACATACAGAGGGCAAAATGTTATCCTTGCAGAGGATTTCAATTTTGTACTCTCAGATTTGGATATCGTAGGGGCAGGCAAAGCAGGAACCAAGACACAATTAAGGAGAAATGACAGAAATGGAATACATCAACTGGATATACTAAAAAATACCCTAGACACACACAAATTAATAGACGCTTTCCGATACAGACACCCTAATAACATTGCAACAACACACAAAAATAGGGCTTACAATAGATCAGCCAGATTAGATAGAGTATACACACCTTCAACACACCAAATAATACACACAAAACATCTACAAGAGACATTACAATACACAGATCACAAAGCAGTACTAACACATATCACCACAGACACTACAAACACAAGGCCATAAAAAAAGAACACCTCATTGGAAGTTCAATAACTCCTTACTCCAAAATGCAGGCTATTTACAACATGTGACACAACTTATTCTAACATACACTAATAATACACCCACGGACAACATAACACAAATTTGGGATTTACTAAAGAATACAATACGGTATAGAACACAACAGTTAGCATCCATCATACATAAAGACAGACTACAACAAGAACATATCGTACAGACAACAATACAACTCACAAAACAGACTGACAGGAATGCACCACACCTAAACACACTAGAATCACAATTAGAACAACACCAGCAACACACATTCCGTGGTGCACTCCTTCGAACTAAACTTACTAACATATCAGAAGAAAGTCCCAATAGACAGCACCTTGCATTAGAGCAAAACATTCAACGCAACAGACAAATAGGAGCAATAACAGACATGCAAGGAAACACACAAACAGAGACAGTACATATACTAGAAACATTCCAACAGTACTACACTGACCTATATACAGCAGAACCCGCCAACACACAAACACAAAATAGGTTCCTAAAATACACAAAAAAATTGTCAGACACAGATAAAGACACACTAGACACAGAGCTTACATTAGCAGACATAACACATGCACTCAATCAAATGCAAAAAGACAAAACACCAGGACCAGATGGACTCACAGTAGAATTCTACCAACACTTCTTTCCTATCCTAGGCAATTTCCTTCTAAAAGTCTACCAAGAAGCTTTTAACAAACAAGAACTCCCAAACACTTGCAATATGTCATATATAACACTCATACCTAAAAACAACACAGACAAAACACAGCTGAAAAACTATAGACCCATCTCCTTATTAAACACAGACTACAAAATTCTAGCAAAATCACTTGCAAACAAAATTAAAAACTTCATGCCATCACTCATCCACCCAGACCAACAGTGCAGTATTCAACACAGAAACATACACCAACATACACACTTTATTAGGGATTTCATTACATACACCCACCAGAAAGACTGTCAATCCTCTCTCTTATCTTTAGACCAGGAGAAAGCCTTTGACAGAATCTCACACTCATACTTACACAAAACACTAGCACACTGTAACATAGGACAGTACTATAGACAGTGGATAGAAATATTGTATAAAAATCCTGAAAGTAAGGTACTGGTGAATCATTCACTCACTGGCAGTTACAGAATCAATAGATCTGTCAGACAAGGGTGTCCACTATCACCAGTCCTATATGTAATAACACTAGAACCACTCTTAGAAGCAATTAGACAGGACACTAACATTAAAGGAACATTTATACAAGGGTCTGGAGAGCGGAAATTAATTGCTTATGCAGATGACACCGCTTTCTTCCATACAACCAACACTTCCATAACGAACATACTTCACACCTTCAGACAGTTTGGTGAAGGAAGTGGGACCAAAATAAACATACAGAAGTCTAAAATAATGGGTCTGGGGAAGTGGAAGAATAAAGCAGATTTCCCCCCGGATCTAACAGTCACAGATAACATGAAGATTTATGGGATCACTTTTCCATCCAATCCCAGAAAAACACACACAGGAACATGGCAATCACTGACAAAACAAATTATAGACATACTACATAGGTTCAAATACAAGACATCAACAATTTTTATACGAAGCACTATTGTTAACACCTTCATCTTTCCTAAAATACTATATTTAGCCACAGTGTTAGACCCCCCAAAACAAACAATCACAGACATAAACAAACACACCAGACAATTCATCTTCAAAAACACAATCCACAGTATAAAGCACAAGACTTTAATACAAGAGAAGACTAGAGGGGGGAGGTAGCACTACAGGACCTTAACACAAAAATACAAGCATTAAGAATCAACCACATAGGACGCATCATCAACCATACAGATCAACACTCGCTAGCATTATACTATATTGCAATTAGATTACACAGAATTAAGAAAATAGACAAAACAACACCGCACTATTACGGCACACTACCGCACTTCTACAGAACATGTATGCAAGCAATTCAAAGTAATGAACACTTAATACAACAGACAACCAAGCAGATATACAAATATTTAGTACAACAACAAGCCCCACCACTACACCTGAGAATCAAAAGAGGATACAAATATCACATGAAAGACTTCACTAACTTACACAACAAACATATCACATCAAAATCTAAAGAAATAACATACAGGCTAATTTATAATATGACCCCGACAACAGAGAGAGCTGCACAAACATCCAAGCAAATAGCCCCATGCAAATTATGCAGACAAAATATTCAGGAAACAGAGGACCATCTCTTCTATGAATGCCCAACAATCACAGCCACTAAGACTGCACTGCAACAATTAATAGAAACACACACAAACAAGAAAACTGACGCTTATAAAGCCATTTTCCTAAATACAATACCCACAGCCACAAAAGACAAACACACTAAACTTCTTGTTGCACTGGCGGAGTATAGAAACGTAATATGGTCGAGTAGAAACTCGGCCACCCACAATCACCAAACAATACAACCACACACACTGGCAAAGAATTTTCAACAGAAAATCGCCCAGCTATTCGCAGATTAATAAACAAGAGCCACCCCCATCAAGTTTCACACTACATAACATACATGTTCAAACACACACTCTCACAGTATATTTCTATACTCCGCATGTGTACCACTAAGCCCAATCATTGGGGAACAAAGCGCCAAATAACTGAATAAATGTTCCTTCTTTGTTACTGAGTCCCGGGGCCCAACCTAGACAGAACAATGGGACGGCGGCCTTTGTGAGTCAGTGGTCTTGTCGACCGACGGTTGACCTCGGTCGGAACAGCTCAGGTAAACTCTTTAGTGAACCTAATAAATTCCATTCTCTCTCTCTCTCTCTCTCTCTCTCTCTCTCTCTCTCTCTCTCTCTCTCTCTCTCTCTCTCTCTCTCTCTCTCTCTCCCCACCCCAAACATGAATGACTATACGCTGTATTCGCAATGTAAAAGCCTGCTTTTGTACATAATAAACGGGATATTTATGTATACGCTGTATTCGCAAATGGACAATTTAACAAATTACAATCTGTTTACGCGCTCTCTCTTTAACCCTCCCCCTCCTCTCCCCCTCCCCAGCTCCTTCTCTCTCCCTCCCTCTTGGTTGACCGCTTTCCCGGTCCCAACCCAGCCCACCACAAGCAAATCCTGGGCACTTGCGATTAAGTCGAGGGCTGTCATTCAGCAATAATATTGAATTCACTTACAGGAAACTAAGCTTACATGTGGCTGCCTGCAGTGTAAAGCGTGGGGCGGCTTTTGTCGTTTCGACCTTGATACCAACATTTCATTTAATGTATATATTGTCGATGTGGAAGAGAACGCGTGGTGTGTTGAAGGTTTATAAGCGTGTGAGAATGATGGGTTTAGAGTAAACGAGGGGAAGGAATCATCACAACATCATAATCGTTGTTGTCTCCATCATCATTATCATCACCATTATCATCACCATTACCATCAATCACGTTAGAATGGGATGACTGAAAGCGTACGTCATTATCATAACTGTATATGTATGTTTTTGTTTCATTAACGCATGTGACATAACACTAACAAACGGCAACGCTCTGTAATATATACAAACAAAGAAACACGTATTGCACCTTGTAAATATACATTGCTTTGTATGAAATAAAAGTTTTAAAAAAAAAAATTTAAAAAAAAAAAATATCATCCTCCCTATCCAGAGAGTGGTGATGAGGCCATTAGAGTAGTGAGTCCAAATGGGTGAGAGTGGGACAATGGAAACATAAATGGAAAGCTGTATCCTTCTCCCTATCTACTCCCCTTCACATGTAAATATGCCCAATGAATAAAATATGCACACGTCACATACACGCCCACATGCAACGCTCCATTAATACACCCACACAAATACTAAATACACAGAACGCATGTAACAACACAAACATTATAAACGCAACCACTACCCTTTCTGTCTTGTAAACCCCGATACACCTCCCTTCACACCAACTTGATACTGTTTGTTTGTTGATGCTGCTGCCAACCTCTCCGATTGTCTCAAACTTTTTATACTGCCAGTTTCATCATTACCGAGTGGTCGTGACGAAATTGGAGGTTTTAGAGCCGACAGGAGAGGGAGGCGGCAGGGGAAATAATATCGGTGCACTATCATCATGCTGTTGTTTCTGTAAGGTTTTACCCTACAACAAATTCAATGTAGAAATGTTAAAATGTATAAATTATTTGTATTTTTGCGCATATGTCACCTACACGCCCACATGCAACGCTCTGTAAAAACACGAACAATACAATTCGCAACCATTTTAACACTCAATAAAAGTTTTAAAAAAAAAAAATCATCCTCCCTAGCTGCTACAAAGCAGGATGAAAACAGCGACAACGAAGGACCACTTTTTATCAACACTGACGAAGACACCGACGAAGACCACAAGGAAAACGAAAACCGTAAAAATATTATCAAAACCGAAGACACAACCCAGAACTAAATTACCACAGAAAAGATAAAGGTAATCACTTAAATTTAACCACCATGTTGTTTATTTTAAATTTTTTTAAATGGCTGACGATTTACGTATAATTAGTTTAAATATTCGGGGTAGGAAAATGAAATTACAACACATAGTCACACTCATACACAAACACAAACCAGACTTCATTTTATTGCAAGAAACTAACATCAAAACAGACTTTGAAGCAGCAGAATTAGTGACACGGTTAGGATTAAGAAATTCGTGTTTCAGTTTGGCGAAACATAACGTAGGGTCAGGGACAGCCATTCTGCAAACTTCCGACATGTGGACTATTTTTAGAACAGACCGCGACGAACAAGGTAGAATTTCCACAGTTCAAGTTAGAAACGACACACACTCCTTTGCCATTGTGAACATACACGCACCACCAAATTACAATTATCAACCTCTATTTTACGAACAGTTAGACGACTTGTTGACACAGACATACAGGGGACAGAATATAGTTATTGCCGGAGATTACAACTGCGTTCTTGACGATTTAGACGTGGTGGGAGGAGAGGTGAGAACGCAGCTGAGGAGATCCGGCAGGGACAGCTTACATCAACTAGATACACTACGGAACATCATCGATACACACAACCTCACAGACGCATTCAGGCATACACACCCCGACAGTAGAGAAACGACATACACAAACAAAACACACAACAGATCATCTAGATTAGACCGGATTTACACACCCGCAACACACAACATCATACAAACCAAACACCTACCGGAAACATTACATTACACAGACCACAAAGGTATACTAGTACAAACAGCACAAACACGCAGCCAAACAAAAGGTCACCTCACTGGAAGTTCAATAATTCACTATTGGAACACTCAGAATATGTAAAATATATGACACAGCTCATACACACGTACACAGACAATATACCGACTGAGAACATCACACAATACTGGGACTTATTGAAAAACACCATACGAAGCAGAACACAATATCTAGCAACCATGATCCACAAAGACAGACTAAGACAGGAGTGCATCACACAGACAGCCATACGACTAACAAAACAAACAGACAGAGATGCACATCACTTACACACACTAGAAGCACAACTAGAAGAACACCAACAACACATATATCTGGGTGCTCTTCTCAGAACAAAGCTCAACACAATTACACAAGAGACAGCTACGAGGCAATATTTAGCAATAGAACAGAACGTACAACGTAACAGACAAATAAGCAAAATATCAGACATGCAAGGAAACATGCAGACAGAAACACCACACATAGAGACTGCTTTCCAACAACACTACACACAACTATTCACAGCAGAGACAGTCGACACACAGATACAAGACAACTTCTTACGGTACACAAAGAAATTAACTGACACAGACAGAGACACACTGGACACAGAACTGACACTGACAGACATAACACAGGCACTAAGCACACTAAACAAAGACAAACTCCAGGACCAGACGGTTTGACAGTAGATTTCTACCAACACTTCTTTCCTATCCTAGGCAATCTTCTCCTCAAAGTCTATCAGGAAGCCTTTGACAAAAAAAATCTTCCGGACAGCTGCAACATGTCTTACATTACACTCATCTTCAAAGATAAAACTGACAAAACACAACTGAAGAACTACAGACCAATTTCCTTACTCAACACAGACTACAAGATACTCGCCAAATCACTCACCAACAAACTTAAACCTTTCATGCCAACACTAATACACCCAGACCAACAGTGCAGTGTCAAAGACAGAAATATACACAACCACACACACCTCATTAGAGACATAATCAACTACACACATGGGAAAGACTGTCCATCCTCCATCTTATCCTTGGATCAAGAAAAGGCCTTCGACAGAATTTCCCACTCATACCTGCATAGGACACTAGAATTTTGTAACATAGGAGAATACTACAGGCAGTGGATACAGATCTTGTATAAAAATCCTGAGAGCAGAGTGTTGGTGAACCATTCACTGACAGCTAGCTTCAGGCTCACGAGATCTGTAAGACAGGGATGTCCCTTATCACCACTCCTGTATGTGCTCACCCTAGAACCTTTATTAGAGAAGATAAGGCAAGACACTAGTATTAAAGGAACCTTCCTGCATGGGATAGGAGAGCAGAAGCTCATCGCCTATGCAGATGACACTGCCTTCTTTCCCACCAGCAACACATCAATAAAGAATATACTCCACACCTTTACCCATTTTGGAAAAGGCAGTGGAGCCAAAATTAATGTACAGAAATCACAGATAATGGGTCTGGGAAAGTGGAAACAAAAGGCTGATTTCCCTCCAGATCTGAAACACATAGACACCACGAAGCTGTATGGGATCACATTTCCATGTGATCCCACAGAAACACACATACAGACACGGCACGCACTGACCGAACAGATCACAGACATGTTACACAGGTATAGGTACAAGACATCCAAAATATTTGGTAGAAGCACAATAGTCAACACATACATATTACCCAAAATAATATATTTAGCGACAGTACTGGACCCTCCCAAACAGACCGTCACAAACATAAACATACAAATCAGACGCTTCATCTTCACCAACACAATACACAGCATTCAGCACAAAACTCTCATACAAGACAAGGGACAAGGGGGAATTGCACTACAGGACATCCAGACAAAAATACTGTCACTTAGAATCAGTCACATAGGTAAAATCATCAGACACCCAGAACAGAACAGACTAGCACTATACTACATAGGCCACAACATCAAACATCTCACACCTCTTAACAATGCAACTGCACACTACCAGGGAAAACTGCCAACTTTCTATCAGACATGCATACAGGCAATAAAAGGACATGAACAGTTAATACAGCAAACAACACACACAATATACAAACATTTAGTTAGAGAACAAGCACCATCACTAAGACTTAGGATTAAAAGAGGACACAAATACTTCATGACTGACTTCACATGCACCTTTTCAAACCTACACAACAAACACATAACTCCAAAAGCTAGAGAAATCACATATAGACTGCTAAACAATATGACCCCCACAACACAGGTAGAAGCATACATATCCAAACAATGTCAATTATGTAGACACAAGAGACAGAGGAACACATTTATTATACATGTCCAACAATTACTGCCACACGCGCAACACTCAAACACCTCATACAAACGCACACAGGCAAACAAACCGACATATATAAAGCAATTTTTCTCAATACTATACCAAAGACAGCTAAGGACATACATACAAAACTACTGGTAGCACTTTCTTACTACAGACAACTTATATGGACCTGCAGAAACTTTGCCAGATACAAACACCACACATATAACACACACTTAATTTCCTTTATGTACACACACAAAATATCACAACTATTTCCAGAGTAAATCATATGTATTCTTCTTTATTGAATTACAAATTTGGTATACATGAGTGCGAGAAAGAAAGAAGAAACTGTGAGTGAATGGAGAGTGAATGACTAAAAAGATCACATATGGTCAAAAGACCAATGAAAAATCCCTTATGTAAAGAATAGTGGAAATATAAATGCTTGTTTTATTTGTTCCAAAATGATGGTTTCAACCCTTATAGATAAGGGGAAAAGAAAAAAGGAGAAAAGAAAATGAACTCTTTCCATTCCAAATTACTATTTATGGAATGTTTGCTCGTTTCCCACCACACCAGCATGTGCTGGGGGGGGGGGGCAAAGTATAGGCTCCGCCTTGGTGGCTAGCTATGGCCCAGTCAGTAGACTTCGTTGCTGCCTTCTTCTACCCCGTTCACTGTTTGTGGATTCGCCCTACTGCCAGTTTTTCCACTGGGTTACTTCTGTTAAAGCTTGCCCTCGCCCGACAATCGCTATCGCTGTGGGGGTGAGGTCCTTGTACTATTCCACCACACGCCGTCGTTGTCGGCGCTTGGCTGCAGGGTTCGACTTTGAACATTATCGGCCAGGGTGGTGGCTACATTGTGGTGCACCCACCCCTATGTAGCACCTCGGCTTGGATACCCTGTTCTTACGGGGGTGCGGGTGGCTACCGGGTTGACACAAAACCGTTGCTGTGGTTTCGGCCTCATTGTGAGGTTGGTAAATTGGTCTTTTTGAGAAGTTTCGGTCTGAGGTTTATTTGTTCCTAGCTGACCCGGCCCGGCTTCGCCCAGCTCCTGGCGGGGATCTATCTATCTATCTATCTATCTATCTATCTATCTATCTATCTATCTATCTATCTATCTATCTATCTATCTATCTATCTATCTATCTATCTATCTATCTATCGATCGATCGATCGATCGACTGAACGATCGATCGGTCGGTCGGTCGGTCTGTCTATCTGTCTATCTATCTGTTTGTCTGTCTATCTGTCTGTCTGATCCAGCCCGGCTTCGCCCAGCCCCTGGTGGGGAGTATCTCATTTAATTCATATAAGTAGTCATATAAGCTCCCGTTCCCGTTCCCAACTGTCTGTCTGTCTGTCTGTCTGTCTGTCTGTCTGTCTGTCTGTCTGTCTGTCTGTCTGTCTGTCTGTCTGTCTGTCTGTCTGTCTGTCTATGTTCGGCCCGTTCCCGTTAAAAATATAGATAGAATAGAAGAATAGATAGATTGATAGTAGAAAATATGATTGGAAGAGATCTATCTAAAGTAAACTTACCAAGATATCACGAACAGCCAATAAATGGTGGGCGGTAGGTTGACTGCAGAGTACTGCAAACGATATGCAACTAACTTTCTCTCACAAAAAATTACTTTTTTTTTTTTTTACGAACGAAAATCTTTATTTTCAAAGGGTTAAGAATTGGGCACGCAGGCCCGTCCTACATTCTGCCCTTCTTCTCTATTTACTCTCATACATTCTTTCATTCAACATCTCTTATGAAGCAATTCTTTGACAACAAAAGAACAATAAGCATTACAATGCACGAAAAGTAACTCGTTGAGGAAATGTTTAACATGTTTTGTTTTTTTAACGCACATGTACTATTTATTATCATGCTTCCTTATTGCCATGTTTACCTTTCTGTATTATAAATCTTATTATTATGATCAGATTGCTTTATATTTCAATTTATGATCATTATTAATATTATTACAATCCATCGTTTCCCCCTTACTCGTTACTGTTGTTGTTAACGCTGCTGCCAAACTCACTGGTTGGTTCTAACAATTTTTACCGCCATTATCATCATTACCAAAGTGGAGGTGATGTCCTGGCGGTTTTGGAGCCAATTGGTGAAGATGGTGGCAGGCAGGGGAAACAAGCATAAAGAAACAAAATCTGTGGGTAACCCCCCCCCCCCCCCCTTTTTCATATGTAAATATGTCAATGACTAGACTGTTGAAGTATTACACATATGTCACCTACACGCCCACATGCAACGCTCTGTAAATACACGCACACAAATACTGAACACACATGACGCATGTAACATCACGAACAAAACAAACACAATCACCACCCTTTCTGCTTTGTAAACTAGCATACTCCTTCATCCCCCCACTTTCCCACCGTACCGATACTGTTGTTGATGCTGCTGCCTCCATCACTGATTTGTTTCTAACAAGATACTGCCTTCGTCATCATTACCGAAGATTGGTAGTGATGGTATTGGTGGGGTTGGAGCCGATAAGTGAGGGTGGTGGCGGGGGGGGGGGGGGGGTGAGAGGAATGGCACACTTTTGTTTGCCGTTGGTTGTTTTTCTTCTCGTTTACAACAATTTCAAATGTAAAAATGTTTCAATGAATAAAATGTTTTGTGATATTGAGCATATGATATGTCACCTACACGTCCAACACAACGCTCTGTAAAAACACGAACAATACACATTGCAACGATTTTAACACTCAATACAAGTTTTCAAACAAAATTCCTTCCCGCAGGCCTGTTGCCACAGCCTTCTTTGTTTGGGTGCAGATTTCTTTACGTGTGACATAGGAAACTTCAGGGCCTTAATAACTGCATCCAATGTAATGTAAGAATCCACTGCTGCATTGTCTTGAGGGTGTTGGCATTGGTCAGAAAAGGACGAAGATGTTGCCATTGGCAATAGGCAGTGTATTGGATCTGCGAAACAAATGAAAAAGAAGGCTGCATAAGTGCTGAAAGATCTGATAAAAGTTGGGAAGCCATCAAATGGCAGCAGAGAAAGAGACCATCACTCCTATGATAAGAAAAAACAAAAAAACAAATAAAATTCAATTTTAAAATGGACGTCAATTTCTTGTAAAAAAAAAATTACTAAAGTTTTCCGTGGAGAGGGGCAATATAATGAGTCTAAAGACTATTTTTCTAAGCCCTACCCTGTAGGGCACACATCAAGAAATAATCAATGGTAATGATCTCTGGTAATGCATTATACAGACCAGTGGTTCTCAGCCGGTGGGGAATTCCCCGTAGGTTGGAATTTTTGGGTTTCTCGGGTGAGAGAGAGAGAGAAAGAGAGACAGAGAGAGAGAGAGAGAGAGAGAGAGAGAGAGAGAGAGAGAGAGAGAGAGAGAGAGAGAGAGAGAGAGAGAGAGAGAGAGATTATTTCAAGATCGCGTTAATACAAGAACTTATTACTTGATATTTTTTTCCCTTCCCATCACAACAGCAAAACATGATGATGTTGACTGCAACGCCCTGTAAAGAATATACAACTGTTTTTGTATTTTATTAATCCATCCATCCATCATGTGCCATGCCGGTAAGCGTGGGCGGTCATGTTCTGCCATATCACGCAGTGCAGGATTTACGTATAAGCTACACAAGCTATAGCTGAGGGCCCCCAAGAAAGTGGGGAGCCCCAAAAAATATTGTCCGAGTGAGCAATTGTCATATATGTATACTTAAATATACTGCAGCATTATTAGTCCCATTGCTGCACGTCAGGGACGTCCCATACTCTTCACCCAATTTTCTTTAGCGCGTCTTTTCGAAGAACAAAGCGCTATTTGCCTAGGGTTTGCATTACCGATAACCGGTTATGCAAACCCTAGGGGGGATCCCCGGATTCCCCTGTGTTGCTCCGTTACACTCGAGCATGCGCTGACCTGTTGTAGTTCGAGTGAGCTGGCAGACGATACAATATTTCTGACCTTTTAATTAGTATTTTCAGTGTGTTTCTTTGATAATTTGATTGTTGACATTATTTTCAACAGTGTGTTTTTTTTTTTTTTTGGGTGTCCTTACTGGAGTTACAATTCAGGTAAGTGCATTTTACACAATTACGCACATAACCTAACTAACGCAAGTATATTTTCTACCGCATTTAATTTTTTTTTACAATATTTTGATTTAAAACAACTTTGTGGGATAGTTGTGAATAATTAACATGGTTAGTACAGGTGTTGCATGCAATAATTTTTCTGCGATCGTATTTTAATTGAAAAAATAGCGAACCTAGTTTCTATATTTTCAAGTCAAAATAACAGTAGACTTTGCATGATAACAATTTTTTTGTAAATAAACATTGGTAAAACGTATTCAAATTAATGACATATTGTCCTCAACAGGTTTAAGTGATAAAACATTAGATATCATATTTAAAATTTATAGATAGGTCGATCCTATAGCTGTAATTATAGCATATATTTTTAACGTTTTTTTTTTGGTCAGTATAATAACAAATTGTGGCACTCTTCCGAATTCAGGTCCCAAATAGTTCTGCAGTGAATAAGTGATTAGGGTTAGGGGTAGGGTTAGTTATATAAAATTATTCACTGCAGAACTATTTGGGATCGGAATTCGGAAGAGTGCCCAAATTGTAAGTTTAATATATAAACTTACAATTTGATATTATTAAATATATATTTGAAAGAACTGCACATTAAAAAATGCATATTATTTTGTTTTGATTGTATTAAATTAAGTATTAATGTATATGTTCATTGGTTTTTTTTTCTTCTTTAATTTAATTAATTAAACTAATATTAAAACTCGAGAGGATATTGTTAATTTTCTCTTTGCATGTTTATTTATTATAAAAATATCGCTTGCTGGTAAGTAGTGATAATATCACAGGAAATTTTCAATTAAAAAAAATGTCATGCATTATATTACTTTTAAATGTATGTTTATAGTTATATTAAATATTCTGCCCACAGTTTGCAAGATGTCAATCAGAAGTTATAAAAGTGGAGCTCAAAAGAGGAAAAAGAAGCAGAGAGCTGAAGAAGAGCTTAGCAAGATAACAAAATTAGATAGTTTCTTAACAAAGATAGATAAGGGGCCTGATGAACCAATAGCGTCTACCACAGTGAGTCAGTCACAGGATATTCACCCTATTCCTGATACAGAGCCTTGTACATCTAGTTGTATAGAATCTACTTCAACGAATGAAGCAACAAATATTGAGATTAATAAACCAGAGAGTAGTACAAGCACAGAAGCTTCAGCTCCAAAAACAAACAGAATGATGTTGGGGTATGGGGTAATTTAAGTAAAGATGAGATTTTATACTGGGCAGAAAAAGGTCCGTCAGAATGTCAGCACTCAAATGGCTCATTTAAAAAATCAAAGAAGCTTTTTGCAAACCAAGACAGATATTGCTCGAAAAGCTTGTTCTATCCCAAACGGGCTAATGGTGAAAAATATTGCAGAGAATGGTTAGTACATTCGCCAGCAACTGGTCGTGTATACTGTTTCGTGTGTAAACTCTTTTCAAATTCTTATACACCATTATCATCCAATGGATTTTGTGATTGGCGCAACACCTATTTAGTTCAAAGTCATGAAAACTCTGTAGACCATAGAACAGCTTCGGTAACATATCTTACAAGAAAACGTGGCTCAACAATTGACTGCCAACTAGCAGAACAGATAAATAATAAACGGCAGTACTGGAAAAATGTTCTTGAACGAGTTGTGGCAGTCATAATTACTATGGCAGAGCGTGGTTTACCTTTCAGAGGAGATAAGGAAACATTTGGTTCTCCTCACAATGGCAATTTCCTTGGATTACTCGAACTTATAGCAAAATTTGATCATTTTCTAGCAAGCCATATAAAAAAAAAAATTTAGGAATAAAGTATCAGGTGTCACATCTTATCTTTCTAAAACAATATGTGATGAATTTATCCAAATTATGGCACATAAAGTAAAATACTCAATCTTGGATGATTTAAGAACTGCAGGGTACTTTAGTTTATCTGTAGATTCCACTCCAGGCCGGTCCCATATTGATCAGCTCACTGTTATTGTGAGGTATGTTTCACCAGATGATGGGCTCCCTATTGAACGTTTTCTAACTTTCCTAGAGATGGGTAGCCACACAGGGGAAAGTATGGCTAAGATGGTGCACAACTACCTTACAAATGAGTGCAAAATAGATGTTAGTAAGTGTCGAGGCCAGTCATATTGCTTGCTTGCGTTCATTGGCTTGAGCTCCAACGCAAAGTCCTGTATGTCGGATGAAGGCATACTGTTGTCCAACATCAGTGTGATGTCATACAGGACCTGAGGTTTGCGTGAGTATCCGTTGTCCCATGTCTGGCTTATTGGTGTGCAGACTGGTGGTTCCTCGCCATACAGGCAGACACTCTCCGACTTCGGAGGAATCGGCGATCCTATTGACTTCAGCCAGGACCCCGAAGGGACCTGTTGCCCAGGACGCTCGGCGAGGACGCGTCAATAGGTCTTGGCCAGTATATAACCCGGCCCTGGTGCCTTGGAAACACCTCTGCGTCCCAATGATAATGCTGCCAATATGTCTGGCAAATACAAGGGTATGCAAGAAATACTATTGACGATTAACAAGTATGCTATGTATATTCCATGTGCTGGTCATTCCCTGAATCTTGTTGGTAGAGCAGCAGTTGACTGTTGTTTAGATGCAGTAAACATTTTTGGAATTGTTCAAGAAATATATAATTTCTTTTCATCATCTACACATAGATGGGCAGTACTGTTGTCATTCTTCAAAGATGATTCAAAAGTTCCAAAGTCTTTGTCAAAGACTAGATGGGAAGCACATTCAATGGCCACAAGTGTAATATTTGATAGTTATGATGGAATAATTTCTGCATTTGCATCAGCTGCATATTGATACTACAGAGAAAGGCGAAACAAGAAATCAAGCCATAAACATTTTGAATAAAATAGAGGAGTTTGAATTTATGGTATTGTTATATTTGTGGAGTTTCTTGCTGGATGAATTTCACAAGACTAGTCAATCACTGCAAGACCCCCAAATTAGTCTAGATGTATGTAAGAAATTGTATGCGTCACTTTCGGATTTTGTTAAAGGTTCCAGGGATCTTTTCGATCATTTTGAAGAAGAAGCAAAGAAAAAATTGCCTGATGTTGATTACAAGAAAAGAAGATATAGAAGAAGGCATATCAATGATGATGAAGATGGTGCTTTAGAGAATCTTGGGCCAAGAGACAAGTTCAGAATCAAAACATTTATACCTGTGATGGATGCATTAGAGTCAAGTCTGGCATAGAGGGCCTTAGTATACAATGATGCTGCAAAAAAGTTTTCATTCTTAACAAAACTAGAAGCTACAGAAGAAGAGATTCATGAAGGAGTTAGTGCTTTATGCCAAACATATCCTGACGATGTGGACATGAATCTTGTAGGAGAAGTCAAGCATTTTCATCAATATGTTAGACATAGTCAAGCCCATAGTTCAGCGGAACAAGATAGTCTGACATATCAGGATCTGTATAGGGTAATATTTAACGATCGTGTCCAATCAGCATTCCCTAATGTAGAAGCAATTTTGAAATTGTTTCTTAGTATGATGGTTGCAAATTGCTCTGGAGAAAGATCTTTTTCTCAGCTGAAAAGGATAAAAAATGAATTTAGAACAACAATGACTCAAGATAAATTATGGTCCCTCAGTCTCATGTGCATAAAAAGCTACAAACTACGCAGTTTATCATTTGATGATGTCATCAGTGACTTTGCTCTGGCAAAGGCAAGAAAGAAAATATTTTAGTTTAATATAATTCCTTAATCCTTATAACATGTTTCAAGAGATTAGATAATAAGCCTTTGTAAATTGTGCCTTTTAAAAGAACTTTTGTTTCTTTTTACCAGAGTGTGCATTTTTAAGTTTGTTATGAATAAAAATGATTTTAAGTTAAAGATTTATTATTTCACTATCAATATACTTCTTAATTGTATTTCAGTTTAACCCTCTAGGTATCCGAAAATCATATTTGTCACTGACATAGAACATCTGGACTTATAAAGGGCCGCATATTTCAAATAGCTTAGGGCCTTATCAAGTCTAAATCCGGCCCTGATCTCACTCGATCACCAGAGTCGTTGATCAGCTCTGTGTTTCTGTCTCGACCATGCCACAAGGCCAAGCCATCCAGATACTTTCTTCTAGGTCTTCCCCATGGTCTGTTCCCCTCGATCTTACCAGTTGTCACTAAGTTCTCCAAATCATTTCTTCTCATAACATGCCCCAAAAATTGTGACTGTCTACGTCTAATGTCTCTAACCAGTTTACGATCTTCATTTGTTTCTTCAAGGACTTGTTCATTGGTCTTTCTGGCTGCCCATTGTATTCTTTGCATTTATTATTTTAAATATTGAGCACAACCCACCACTGGCAACGCTGATCGCATTCTGGTATGAACCCAAAGCCCATCCAAGTCAATATGGATTTGGATAGGCCTTAGGTTCGCACCAAAATACGATCAGCGTTGCCAGTAGTGGGTTGTGCTCAATATTTAAATTTAAAATCCCGAAACAACCAAATAATCAATTTATTATTTTATTTTATTTTAATATTACAAGGGAAATAATTGCATCTAGGTTGAAGTCATATTTCGGATCTAGCAATCAAGGGGAACAATTATAGAATTCACTATATTTGTACTGACAGCTATATTGCAAGAGAAGTATATGTTTATTCCTGTAACAATTTTATTCATATCTTGAATGGTATCAATTGAATGTTACCATAATAAAAGCTTTACACAATTGTGAATACTGTTTAAAACTGTAGACACTAAATTATGGTATAATAAATATTGTTTAGTACATAATTTATTTCTGAATCTGCTAGGCTCCATCTGTCTAAACAACATTTGGAATTGCTCTGGATTCTATTCACAACGTATACATCTTTCGCCTATCATCCTCCTGCATTTCATCCGATCGCTTCTCGGCCTTTTGGCTAAGATCAAAGTGTATTTGCTGTCCCTTCCAGTAGTGCGCTTGGTCTGGTCGGAGGCCGGGAGGATCAATCTCGGTCCCGTGGCTAAGGTCAGACGCATTTGCTGCTCCCCGCAGTAGTGCGCCTGGTCTGGTCGGGGGCCGGGTGATCCACACACCAAAAAAAAAAACCTCACATTAATCACTTTAAATGTGGGCCCGGTGGACCACTGTGGGCAATAGCTCACAGTGGGACTAAGGGTCCACGCCAAAAACAGGGGAGGCAGGGAACCAGCTCGTCTGGGATGACCGCCAAACCCTAAAATTAAAAAAAAAAAATATCATCCTCCTGTGTGGTGGGTTGCTTTCCGCTGTGGAGGACCGTCTTTCACTATGACCACCCCGACTGCCACAGCCCGCATTTCCACCAAGAAACAAACACTTGAGGATGCCTATTCACCACCGGCTAACTTCCTAGAAATAGATATATCAGATCCCCAAACCAACGGGGTAGCTAAGAAGCGTTATACAGATTATGAAGTACGAATGAAGACAAACTTACCAGTATTCAAGCTAAAAGAATCAAGTGTACGGCGACGTTACAGTGACTTTGAATGGTTACGGAATGAATTAGAGAGAGATAGTAAAATTGTGGTTCCATCTTTGCCAGGGAAGGCTCTAAAACGACAGCTGCCATTTCGTGGAGATGATGGAATATTTGAAGATGAGTTTATTGAAGAGCGAAGGAAAGGATTGGAGCAATTTATCAACAAGGTCGCTGGCCATCCGCTTGCCCAGAATGAAAAATGTTTACACATGTTTCTCCAAGAACCGATCATCGACAAGAACTATGTTCCAGGCAAGATTCGAACCACCTGAGCTCACATTTGCTAGTCCGTGTAAACTAGTTTCTTGACATTATCTTGTGGTTATAAGACACATATACACCTGGTAATCCTCGCATTTGATGGGATATTTTAATTGTTCTTTTTTCTTACGATTTTACTGTATGTTTTATTGCTGTGAACAATATTGCATTTAGGATGTATGAAATAAGATAATTTATAATTTACATTGACGATGTCAGCTGTAGTTGATAATAGAAGCTATTCAATTAATTGTTCATAAGAACTAAAAAAAAAAAAATAAAAAAAAAAAAAAATAAGAAAATAAAAAAGATAAGAAAAAAAAAAAATATCATCCTCCTATGCTGCACGGCATTAACATTTTTGGCTGGCACATGCACATGTGCCAAATAATTATAAGAAGAGAAAAAAAAATTAAAAGAAATATTATCCTCCTTTCATCTGAAAAACAAGGGTGCCCACTATCACCACTTCTGTATATACTGACACTAGAGCCATTATTAGAAAAGGTCAGACAAGATACTAGCATTAAAGGCACTTTCATACAGGGAATAGGAGAGCAAAAGGTCATTGCTTATGCAGACGATACTGCATTCTTCCCTACAAGCAACACATCCATCAGAAACATACTGCACACCTTCTATCACTTTGGGTAAGGCAGTGGAGCCAAAATTAATATACAAAAATCACAAATTATGGGCCTGGGAAGGTGGAAACAAAAGTCTGATTTCCCTCCAGACCTAACGCATACACACAATATGAAACTGTATGGGATCACATTTCCATGTGACCCCAGAACAACACACAGAGAAACATGGCTACAACTAACACACCAAATCACAGACATGCTACATAGGTATAAATACAAAACATCAACAATATTTGTTAGAAGCATAATAGTTAACACATACATCATACCAAAAATAATATACTTAGTGACAGTGTTAAACCCTCCAAAACAGACAATCACAGATATAAATAAACAGATAAGACATTTCATATTTAGTAAGACAATACACAGCATACAGCATAAAACTCTCATTCAGGATAAGAAACAAGGAGGAATAGCACTTCAGGACATACAAACAAAAATACAAGCACTTAGAATCAGCCACATAGGTAATATTATCAGACATCCAGAACAACATAGATTAGCATTATATTATATAGCACACAAAGTAAAACATCTCACAAATCTAAACAATGCAGCAGCACATTATCAGGGCATACTACCATCCTTCTATCACACATGTAGACATTATCGCCTCGAATCACCTACGAGGTGGTTCGTCAACCTAAACCAAGCCGCACACATCGCGGTGTACAAAGGCCTACACGGCAAAAAGTTCAAACTGCCTATTGAGGGACTTGAAATATCAGTTGAGCATGTGGAGAAGGAGAGAGAACGGGTGACCATCCATTGGCTCCCGAATACCATCAGTGAAGAAGGGGTAAAGTTCTTGGTCTCCGAAACCATCGGAGACGAAAACGCGGAAGTTTTCCGCATTAAATACAGCGGCGGCAAGTGGGGTGTGCTATGTAACCCCACTAAAGACGTGCCGCACTATGTTCAAATCAAAGCGCCCGGCACCACCAGCGGCCATCGCATATTATATACGATGCCTGGCCGAAAGACTCAATGCCCAAATTGCCTCCAGGACGACCACTGGGCAAACAAGTGCCCGACAAGGATGCGCAAGAAAGAGAATAAAAACAAATCCGCGCAACCATCGAACCAAGAAGAATTCCCGGCACTTAGTGGTGAAACCCACAGAAAGCCCACCCATGCCGCCCAAGATGGCGCTGGGGCAGCCGGCAGACCGGAGACCACGAGGCCAGCTGACGAGACGACAACAACAACAACAGAAGAAGGCGAAAAAGATGGTTTCACAACCGTCCAACACAAAAGAAAAAGACAACGAAAGGAGAGAGGGCTGTCCGCCTCTTCAAACGGCAAGGACATAAAAGAGGAGGATGGGGAATCTTCTCCCTCCGCACCTAGCAAGAGATTTACGAAATCGGAACATAAACAGAACGAAAACAATCCTAGCGACGGGGAGGGGCCTCTATTCATAAACACCGATTCGGAAACAGAAGAAGACGACGAGGAAGACGACATCCACGGAAAACACACTAAAGACAGAGAGAACATTCAACTATTAAAGATAAAAACAACAAAAGGTATAACGTTTAACTTAGCCATTGTTTAGTTTAAAATTTTTTATAAATGGATGATAATTTATGTATAATTAGTTTAAATATTTCAGGGATGAAAAACAAATTACAACATATAATCGCACTCATACACAAACACAAACCAGATTTTATTTTATTACAAGAAACCAACATCAAAACAGACTTTCAGGCAGGAGAAATAGTGACACGTTTAGGTTTGGAAAATTCATGTTTTAGTTTAGCTAAAAATAACACGGGGTCGGGGGTAGCCATTTTGCAAACTTCTGATAGGTGGACTATTTATAGAACGCACAACGACCAACACGGCCAGATTAGCACGGTACAGGTAACGAACGACACACACACGTCTTACACAATAGTGAACATACACGCGCCACCCAATTATAATTATCAACCTGTATTCTACGAAGATTTAGACTATTTTTTAACACAGACATACAGGGGACAAAATATCGTTTTTGCCGGTGATTTCAACTGTGTCCTTGAAGATTTAGACGTGGTGGGTGGGTTTGTAAAAACACAGTTGAGAAGAGCCGGCAAGGACGATATGCATCAACTAGACACACTACGAAACATCATCGACACACACAACCTCACAGACGCATTCAGGCATACACACCACGACAGTAGGGAAACGACACACACAAACAAAACGCACAACAGGTCATCCAGACTAGATAGGATTTACACACCAGCAACACATCACATCATACAAACCAAACACCTACGGGAAACATTAGATTACACAGATCATAAAGGTGTACTAGCCCACATCAGCACAAACAGCACAAACACGCAGTCAAATGGAAGGTCACCTCACTGGAAGATGAACAACTTGCTCCTAAAAGATTCAGAATATGTAGAATATATGACACAGCTCATACACACGTACACAGGAAATATACCAACTGAGAACGTCACACAATACTGGGATTTGCTAAAAAGCACCATACGAAGCAGAACACAGCATCTAGCAACCATGATTCACAAAGACAGACTGAGACAAGAGCGCATAATACAGACAGCCATACGACTAACAAAACAGACAGACACAGATAAACTTCACCTACACACACTAGAAGCACAACTAGAAGAACATCAACAGCACAGATATCTGGGTGCTCTTCTTAGAACAAAACTAAACACAATTACACAAGAGGCACCGAGTCGACAGTACATGGCACTAGAACAGAACATTCAGAGAAACAGACAAATCAGCAAAATATTAGACATGCAGGGAAACATCCAGACAGAAACACAACACATAGGGACTGCTTTCGAGCAACACTACACACATCTATTCACAGCAGAGGCAGTCGACACACAGATACAAGACAACTTCCTACAGTACACAAAGAAATTACCTAACACAGACAGAGACACACTGGACTCAGAACTGACACTGACAGACATAACACAGGCACTGAGCACACTGAACAAAGACAAAACACCAGGACCAGACGGTTTGACAGTAGAATTCTACCAACATTTCTTTCCTATCCTAGGCAATCTTCTCCTCAAGGTTTATCAGGAAGCCTTTGACAAACAACATCTTCCTGATAGCTGCAACATGTCTTACATCACACTCATACCCAAAGACAACACTGACAAAACACAACTGAAGAACTACAGACCAATTTCCTTACTTAACACAGACTACAAGATACTTGCCAAAGCACTCACCAACAAACTTAAACCTTTCATGCCAACACTCATACACCCATACCAACAGTGCAGTGTCAAACAAAGAAATATACATAATCACACCCATCTCATTAGAGACATTATCACCTACACCCACGGGAAAGACTGTCCATCCTCCCTCTTGTCCTTGGATCAAGAGAAGGCCTTCGACAGAATTTCCCACACTTACCTGCACAGGACACTAGAACACTGCAACATAGGGCAGTACTACCGGCAGTGGATACAGATCTTGTATAAAAATCCTGAGAGTAAAGTGTTGGTGAACCATTCACTAACAGCAAGCTTCAGGCTCACGAGATCTGTAAGGCAAGGGATGCCCCTTATCACCACTCCTGTATGTGCTGACCCTAGAGCCACTATTAGAAAAGATAAGACAAGACACTAGTATTAAGGGAACCTTCTTGCATGGGATAGGAGAGCAGAAGCTCATCGCTTATGCAGATGACACTGCTTTCTTTCCCACCAGCAACACATCAATAAGGAACATACTCCACACCTTTACCCATTTTGGAAAAGGCAGTGGAGCCAAAGTAAATGTACAGAAGTCACAGATAATGGGTCTGGGAAAGTGGAAACAGAAATCTGATTTCCCTCCAGATCTGAGACACACAGACACCATGAAACTGTATGGGATCACATTTCCATGTGATCCCACAGAAACACACAGACAGACATGGCATTCACTTACCCACAGATCACAGACATGTTACATAGGTATAGGTACAAGACATCCACAATATTTGGTAGAAGCACAATAGTCAACACATACATAATACCTAAAATAATATACTTAGCGACAGTACTGGACCCTCCCAAACAGACCATCACAGACATAAACAAACAAATCAGACGCTTCATCTTCACCAACACAATATACAGCATCAAGCACAAAACTCTCATACAAGACAAACAGCAAGGAGGTATTGGACTACAAGACGTCCACACAAAAATACTGTCACTTAGAATTAGTTACATAGGCAAAATCATCAGACATCCAGAACAAGCATAGATTAGCTTTATATTATATAGCACACAACATTAAACACCTCACACCTCTTAACAATGCAACTGCACACTACCAGGGAACACTGCCAACATTCTACCAGACATGCATACAGGCAATACAAAGACATGAACACTTAATACAGCAAACAACACACAAAATATACAAACAGTTAGTTAGAGAGCAAGCACCACCACTCAAACTTAGGATCAAAAGAGGACAAAAATACTTCATGTCTGACTTCACATGCACCTTTTCAAACCTACACAACAAACACATAACACCAAAAGCTAGGGAGATCACATATAGACTGATATACAATATGACGCCGACAACACAGGTAGAAGCACACAGATCTAAACAAACATCACAATGTCAATTATGTAGAAACAACACACAGGAGACAGAGGAACACATTTATTATACTTGTCCAACAATTGCAGCCATACGCGCAACACTCAAACACCTCATACAAACGCACACAGGCAAACAAACAGACATATATAAAGCAATTTTTCTCAATACTATACCAAAGACAGAAAAACACATACATACAAAACTACTGACAGCTCTTTCTTACTACAGACATCTCATATGGACATGTAGAAACTCAGCCAGATACAAACACCGCACATATAACACACACTTAATATCATTTATGTACACGCACGAAATAACAAAACTGTTTCCTGAGTGAGTCATGTGTATTTTTCATTATTGAATTGCAAAGTAGGTATACATGAGTGCGAGAAAGAATCTGAGAAATGTGAATGAATGCGGATTGAATGAATATACAATCACATATGGTTTACCAAACCAACGATATTGTAAAATGTGTGAAAACACAAATGCTTGTTTTATTCTTACCAAAAAAAAAAGCAAAGGGAAAAGATGTATGAGCCCTTACAAAAAAAGGAATTCAAAAAAAAAAAATGTAAACAAAAAAAAAAAAAATAATTCAAAAATATATGCAAGGAGAAAAGAAAACCAACTCCTTTATTCCTACTGTTTATTAAAAATGGCAGGTTGCAATTTTATGTACTTTGCTATGCTATAATAATACCATTGCCGTGATAATCATGTTTAGTAAGTGGAATCACATGTTTAAATATAAATTTGTCCTTATCATTACTATTATTATCTTTCCCAATATTATTCGTAGTATTTATTTTTACCATTACTATCGTTATCATCGTTATAAATAATTTAACCTCATCTCGCATGTATCCACCCCCCCCCCCCCCCTTTTGCCTTTGCTGTCTTTGCTGATGCCCTCACCAGTTGGTTCAAATAGTCACCCTGCCTCTACCATTAGTACCAGAGAATAGCCAATGGGGAGGGCGGCAGCAAGGGAAACAAAAAGGGGAAGTTTTTCTTTCTCTTTGTTGCCCCCCTTTCACATGTTAATATGTTCAATGAATAAAATATGCATATGTCACATACACGCCCACATGCAACGCTCGGTATATACACGCACACAAATACTGAACCCACAGGACGCATGTAACAACACTAACAACGCAAATGTACTGCTTTTACGATGCTCACTTATTGAGATTGGTGAGCAACTATGTATTACTATATGATTATTATGGTTTTGATTGCTATTAATTTTAAATTTAAGATCACTATTACTATTAGTATCCTCCCTCATCTCCGCCTTCTCCCCATTTACTGTTGCTGTTGATGCTGATGCCGCCCTCACTGGTTGGTTCCAAAATGTTTACTGCCTTATCAACATTACCGAAGAGGTGGCTATGTTGTTGGCGGTTTTTGGAGCCGGCTGCTGGTGAGGGTGGAGACAGGGGAAACAAACATGGTAAAATAACATACATTTTGGTTACCCCACTTTCATATGTAATTATGCCAAATGAATTATTGTTGTAATATTACACATATGTCATCTACACGCCCACATGCAACGCTCTGTAGATACACGCACACAAATATTGAACACACAGGACGCATGTAACAATACGAACAACACAAATGCAATTGCACTTTATTATCATGCCTCTTGCGGCGATAGCTACCCTTGTGCATTACCTTTCTATTATTAAGGGGTATTGCTATCAATTTTATTGTCGTAAATTTGTATGGATGTTTACTATTACTATTATGCTCCCTCATTTTCCCCCACCCTTTCGATACTGTTGGTTTTGATACTGCTACCGCCTTCACCGGTTGGTTCTAACAAGTTTACTGCCTTTTTCCTCATTACCAAGTAGTGATGAGGGTATTGGTGGGGTTGGAGCTGACAGGTGAGAGGGTGGCAGAGGAAAAATAATGGTATCCTATCGTCTTGTTGTTGTTTGTACTCGTTTTTCGTCACCCCCCCCCCCCCCCCCCCCATTTCAAATGTAAAAATGTTGTAAAAAATGTAAAATTTTGCGCATATGTCACCTACACTTCCACATGCAACGCTCTGTAACAACACGAACAATACAAATGCAAATGTTTCTTAACACTCAATAAAGGTTTAAAAAAAAAAAATCATCCTCCTGTGTGGTGGGTTGCTTTCCGCTGGGGAGGACCGTCTTTCACTATGACCACCCCGACTGCCACAGCCCGCATTTCCACCAAGAAACAAACACTTGAGGATGCCTATTCACCACCGGCTAACTTCCTAGAAATAGATATATCAGATCCCCAAACCAACGGGGTAGCTAAGAAGCGTTATACAGATTATGAAGTACGAATGAAGACAAACTTACCAGTATTCAAGCTAAAAGAATCAAGTGTACGGCGACGTTACAGTGACTTTGAATGGTTACGGAATGAATTAGAGAGAGATAGTAAAATTGTGGTTCCATCTTTGCCAGGGAAGGCTCTAAAACGACAGCTGCCATTTCGTGGAGATGATGGAATATTTGAAGATGAGTTTATTGAAGAGCGAAGGAAAGGATTGGAGCAATTTATCAACAAGGTCGCTGGCCATCCGCTTGCCCAGAATGAAAAATGTTTACACATGTTTCTCCAAGAACCGATCATCGACAAGAACTATGTTCCAGGCAAGATTCGAACCACCTGAGCTCACATTTGCTAGTCCGTGTAAACTAGTTTCTTGACATTATCTTGTGGTTATAAGACACATATACACCTGGTAATCCTCGCATTTGATGGGATATTTTAATTGTTCTTTTTTCTTACGATTTTACTGTATGTTTTATTGCTGTGAACAATATTGCATTTAGGATGTATGAAATAAGATAATTTATAATTTACATTGACGATGTCAGCTGTAGTTGATAATAGAAGCTATTCAATTAATTGTTCATAAGAACTAAAAAAAAAAAAAAATAAAAAAAAAAAAAGAGAAGAAAATAAAAAAGATAAGAAAAAAAAAAAATATCATCCTCCTATGCTGCACGGCATTAACATTTTTGGCTGGCACATGCACATGTGCCAAATAATTATAAGAAGAGAAAAAAAAATTAAAAGAAATATTATCCTCCTTTCATCTGAAAAACAAGGGTGCCCACTATCACCACTTCTGTATATACTGACACTAGAGCCATTATTAGAAAAGGTCAGACAAGATACTAGCATTAAAGGCACTTTCATACAGGGAATAGGAGAGCAAAAGGTCATTGCTTATGCAGACGATACTGCATTCTTCCCTACAAGCAACACATCCATCAGAAACATACTGCACACCTTCTATCACTTTGGGTAAGGCAGTGGAGCCAAAATTAATATACAAAAATCACAAATTATGGGCCTGGGAAGGTGGAAACAAAAGTCTGATTTCCCTCCAGACCTAACGCATACACACAATATGAAACTGTATGGGATCACATTTCCATGTGACCCCAGAACAACACACAGAGAAACATGGCTACAACTAACACACCAAATCACAGACATGCTACATAGGTATAAATACAAAACATCAACAATATTTGTTAGAAGCATAATAGTTAACACATACATCATACCAAAAATAATATACTTAGTGACAGTGTTAAACCCTCCAAAACAGACAATCACAGATATAAATAAACAGATAAGACATTTCATATTTAGTAAGACAATACACAGCATACAGCATAAAACTCTCATTCAGGATAAGAAACAAGGAGGAATAGCACTTCAGGACATACAAACAAAAATACAAGCACTTAGAATCAGCCACATAGGTAATATTATCAGACATCCAGAACAACATAGATTAGCATTATATTATATAGCTAACAAAGTAAAACATCTCACAAAACTAAACAATGCAGCAGCACATTATCAGGGCATACTACCATCCTTCTATCACACATGTATACAGGCAATACAAGGACATGAACATTTAATAAATGAAACAACACGAGAAATATACAAACAATTAGTTAGTAAACAAGCACCATCGCTTAAGCTGAGAATCAAAAGAGGACGAAAATATTTCATGTCAGACTACACATCCACCTTTTCCAACTTACACAACAAACACATCACATCTAAGGCGAAAGAAGTAACTTGCAGACTGATTTTTAATATAACTCCCATAATACCCAAATTAACATTCAGATCCAGGCAAATAGGAAAATGCCAATTATGCAGGAACAACACAAAAGAGACAGAAGAACACATATTTTTCATATGTCAAACAGTCACAGATGCAGTGGAAACTCTACAACAAATAATACAAACACACACAGGCAAACAGACATTTACAAGGCAATCTTTCTTAACACTCTTCCTAAAACATCCGAAGACACACACACAAAACTACTTCAAACACTAGCGGAATACAGAAAATTAGTTTGGACTTGCAGAATCAAGGCAAGGTTCAACTCCCTTACATACACCAGAAACTTATTTTTACTGATGTTCAAATACAAACTAGCTAATATTTTTCCTGACTGAAATGTGTAAATTTCCTTAATTTCATTTACTCTTGCAATTAGAAAAAAATGTCATTATTGTTAATTTAAAAACAAATAATAATACCAAAATAACATAATATGTTTTACACCCGATCGTCTTGACAGATGATATTTGGTTTCTGCTGCAGAACACAAAATCTACAGCCCTTGCTGTGGAAAATTGTTAGAACGTGTGTGCGTCTCGCGAGCCCTGTGTGTGGCTTATTTTGTTAATACTTGGGAGCACTTCTCACTAGATGGTATCAAGCATTGTAGATCACAGATAGTACACGCCGCAATTCTTCCCCAGCGTGCTTTGAATCACAAATCCACCCCTCTCCCCCCAAACAACTTTAAAAAGAGATATATAGCTCCTCTGGCCTAGGCACACAAAGGCTGTGTGAAAACTGGCTGCGTGTCCGCTGTAAGACCGTTTTGTGGCTGGTGGTCTCTAGGCATTTTCTGCGTTCAGCGGTTTGCTCTTTGCCTAAATTCAACACGATTCCCCAGTACGAATATAAACATTGTTGTAGAATACAAAAGGCTAACATGTATGGTATTTATATATGGGTAGCCATGTATGGGTGAATTCGTGTAGGTATTTATGTAAATATAATTATGGCTTTGTGTTGATATACAGGTATTTATATTAATATATGCATATGGAAATTCCCCCCCCCCCCTCCCCCCCGCGCGCACACACACACAAATAAATAAATTGGGAAGCCACAATTTAAATATAATGAAAATGTAAAGATCACGGAAATACATGTACTATTATCTACAGAAAGCAAGAGATAAATCAAGACTGAATGTGTGTGTGTGTGTGTGTGTGTGTGTGTGTGTGTGTGTGTGTGTGTGTGTGTGTGTGTGAGAGAGAGAGAGAGAGAGAGAGAGAGAGAGAGAGAGAGAGAGAGAGAGAGAGAGAGATGGACAGGTGTAACATGCATTCCACTTGTGGAGATGGAAATGAAACGAGGAATGTGTGTTTACATGCACTGTGCCATAAATGTTATATTATCATAACTGTAAAAAAAAAAAAAATCCTCCTTTCATGCGTTTTTTCAGTAAGGGGTTATCCTACAACAAATTCAATGTAGAAATGTTAAAATGTATAAAATATTTGTATTTTTTGCGCATATGTCACCTACACGCCCACATGCAACGCTCTGTAAAAACACAAACAATACACTTTGCAACGATTTTAACACTCAATAAAAGTTTTTTTTTTTTTTTTAAATTACTAAAGGTTTCCGTGGAGAGGAGCAATATAATGAGTCTAAAAAAAATAAAAATATCATCCTCCTTTATGATTTTAAAATTTAGTACACATGAGTGCAAGGAAGAAACAAGAGAATGTGAGTGAATGTTGAATGAATGAATACAAAACCACATATGTTTACCGAACCAATAAGATTGTAAAAATTTGTGCTAATACAGATGCTTGTTTACTTTTTACACACACACACACACACACACACACACACACACACACACACACACACAAAAGGAAGGGAAAAAATGAATTAACTCTTACAAATAAGACCCAAAAAAAAGCAAGGAGAAAAGGATAACCAACTCCTTTTACTTCTACTATTATTGAACATTGCATGTTGCAATTATATGTACCTGCTATGCTATGCTAACACCATTCCTAGGAAAATCAATCTAGCAAATGGAATCACAGTTTTGGAAAGTGGGATCCTTATCATAAATATTATTATCATTGCCTTTATTATCATTGCTGTTGTCACCCTTAGTATTTTTATTTTTTGTCATTATTATTATTGATGTATTTGGATTCTTTCTTGCATTATTATTAATGTTATCATTATTAATATATCCGTATAAGATGTGGAATTATCTGGCACAATAGAGAATATGCCTTATGAAGACATCATACGGGTTGAAGATGTTAAACATATTTTGCAAAAGGCAAAAGACACGGCACCAGGGCCTGATGGTGTCAGGTATGGCCACATGAAGGCTTTGAGCGATGTAGACCTGAAGGAGATGGCCGGCTGCTTTAATCAGAGCATTAGGACAGCATCAGTACCGCAGGATTGGTTGCATAGCTATCTCATCCCTCTCCCAAAACCATTCAAGGATCATTCAAAACTTAGCGGCTTTAGGATCATCACCCTTCAAAATACATTCGGGAAGGTTTTAGAGAAGATAGTCGCTGTTAAGCTGCAGGATTTTTTGGAAAAGGGGAAGCTTCTTCCAAGAGGCCTGGGGAGCTACAGGCCAGGAAAAGATACCTGGTCAAATGCAGCCACCTTTGCCTTTGACGTTTATGAGGGGTTCCAGAGTAGACAGGAAACTATGGCGGCAGCGCTTGATCTCGAGGATGCGTACAATAGAGTTCGCTATGATATTTTGATGACTGCACTTATGGAGAAGGGAGTCAATCCCTGGTTGGTGAACTGGATAGCAGCCGTCCTTCATTCTCGCCAGGTTGCTCTCCGTCTGGGCGCATGGACCTCAGAACCACATATTTTAACCTCGGGACTGCCACAGGGATCTGCAATCTCACCGGTGCTCTTTAATGTGTATTCGAGCAAGATTGCATACCTAGAAGCACCAGGGGTTGGAAGGATTCTAACATTTGCAGATGATATTCTTGCATACAGGCAGGGGAGAAATAGGGATCAAACAGTCCAGGAGCTACAGGTGACAGTAGACAAAGTGATTGACTGGTGCACTGAAATGAGTGCTGTTATCAACCCGGAAAAGGCGGCTGTGTTGTGGTGCTCTCTGGACAACAGGATTGTGAGAGATGATGCCCCAAGCCTCATGATAGATGGCAGAAGCGTCAACAGAGAGAACAAACTGAAGTATCTGTGAATCACATTTGATGGGAGTCTGTCCTTCAAGGACCATGTGGAGATGGTTGTGACAAGATCTCAAAAGGGACTCAATGCACTTAAAACTATGGCTGCCATGGAGACAGGAATGCTCTTCACACTATACCAGCACTTGATCCTCTCAGTGATTGATTATGGACTAGGACTGCTCACTGTATCAAAGAGTCAGCTGGTGAAATTAGAGCGCATACAGAATGAAGCTATGCGGGTCATTCTGGGATGCACCAGAGACACTCCAGTAGTGTGTATGCGTTACATCCTTGGTCTGACTACTGTTGCTGGTAGGCACAAGGTGACGCAAGCGAAGGCATACCTCAGAGTAGCTGCAGACACAGATCACCCGTTGCATGAGGCGCTGGACGTAGTTAAGGGTCAGAGACTGATAAGAGGGAAATCATGGATGGCTCAGGCGGAGGATACGATCAGACAGGTGTGCCCCTTGGAGAACATCGGGCGAGGAGAGGAGTGGGTTAGAGTGCCAGCCGAGCAGTCAGACTTGTGCAGGGTTATAATCACATTGAGCCGGGAGTGCAGGGAGTGGCCAGCAGGGGCCACGGAAGTGGAAATTCAGCAACTAATTCAGGAAAATTCTCGCCCGGGTGATGTGATTATCTACACGGATGGGTCGGTGTTGAGAGGTAGTAGAAGTGCCTGGGGGTTCTTGGCAGAAACTAATGGTCGGCGTTTGGTGCAGGAGAGCCTGGCGTATGATGATACTACATCTAGCTTAAGAATGAAGGTGGAGGCGGTCAGTGCAGCTATCCGCTGGATAGAGAACACGATACATTACACATTGTGATTGTTACTGACTCAGAAAGCATGCTGAGGAGGGTGAGAACAGGCAAGCTTCGTGCAGAGTGGCTTGCTTCGCTTCGGAGGTCACGTATAGCAAGCATGACCTGGATCTTTTCTCCTGGGCATGCCGGTGTGCTGGGGAATGAACAGGCGGACAGATTGGCTGGCTCGGCAAAACTTGGTGGAGTATTGATGTATGACAAAACAGATGTGGTTGCGGCCTTGTCGGAGCACGTGTACACCTCGGAGGAGCAAATAGATCACCATAGTCTGGTAAGAATGAGACAGCGAGGTGTGACGAGGGGATCTGGCCGATGCTCGACGCTCAGAGGAAAGGCGAGACGGACATATAATCAGATTGCTACTGGAACTATTAGTGTTGGAACTCTTCGCTGGCTGCTGAGGATGGGGACGGAGCACTTATGGGAATGTCCCGAATGCTGTGATGTCGGTTCCTAAATCAATCAATCAATCAATCATATTAATATATAACCTCATCTCCCATATGCCCTCCCCCCTCGCTAGCTCATGGTTGTTGTTGCCTTTGCTGAAGCTCTCACCGTTTGGTTCCAATATTTATCCGGCCTTTACCATCATTACCAGAGAGTGGTGATGAGGGCATTTGGGGTGGTGGGCCCAAATAGGTGAGAGTGTGGCAAGGGAAACAAAAATAAGAAGTTTCTTCTTTCTCCCTATTCTTTCTCTATATCTTTCTCCCTTCACATGTAAATAAATATGCCCAATGAATAAAATATGCACACGTCACATACACGCCCACATGCAACGCTCCGTAAACACACCTACACAAATACTAAATACACAGAACGCATGTAACAATACAAACATTATAAATGCAACCACTACCCTTTCTGTCTTGTAAAAACCGATACTGTTTACACCTCCCATTCCCACCATCTTGATACTGTTTGTTTGTTGATGCTGCTGCCGCCATCTCCGGTCGGATCAGACTTTTTATACTGCCAGTTTCATCATTAACGAGTGGTGGTGATGAAATTGGAGGTTTTAGAGCCGACAGAAGAGGAATGCGGCAGGGGAAATAATATCGGTGCACTATCATCATGCTGTTGTTTCTGTTAGGTTTTTACCCTACAACAAATTCAATGTAGAAATGTTAAAATGTATAAAATATTTGTATTTTTTGCGCATATGTCACCTACACGCCCACATGCAACGCTCTGTAAAAACACGAATAATACACGTTGCAACGACTTTAACACTCAATAAAAGTTTAAAAAAAAATAAAAATATCATCCTCGTTTGAGCGCATCATACGACTAACAAAAGAAACAGACAGAGATGCACATCACTTACACACACTAGAAGCACAACTAGAAGAACACCAACAACACAGATATCTGGGTGCTCTTCTCAGAACAAAGATCAACACATTTACACAAGAGACAGCTGCGAGGAAATATTTAGCAATAGAACAGAAGGTACAACGTAACAGACAAATAAGCAAAATATCAGACATGCAAGGAAACATGCAGACAGAAACACCACACATAGAGACTGCTTTCCAACAACACTACACACAACTATTCACAGCAGAGATAGTCGACACGCAGATACAAGACAACTTCTTACAGTACACAAAGAAACTATCTGACACAGACAGAAACACACTGGACACAGAACTGACACTGACAGACATAACACAGGCACTAAGCACACTAAACAAAGACAAAACTCCAGGACCAGACGATTTGACAGTAGAATTCTACCAACACTTCTTCCCTATTCTAGGCAATCTTCTCCTCAAAGTCTATCAGGAAGCCTTTGACCAAAAAAATCTTCCGGACAGCTGCAACATGTCTTACATTACACTCATCTGCAAAGATAAAACTGACAAAACACAACTGAAGAACTACAGACCAATTTCCTTACTCAACACAGACTACAATATACTCGCCAAAACACTCACCAACAAACTTAAACCTTTCATGCCAACACTATTACACCCAGACCAACAGTGCAGTGTCAAAGACAGAAATATACACAACCACACACACTTCATTAGAGACATAATCAACTACACACACGGGAAAGACTGTCCATCCTCCATCTTATCCTTGGATCAAGAGAAGGCCTTCGACAGAATTTGCCACACATACCTGCATAGGACACTAGAACATTGTAACATAGGAGAGTACTACAGGCAGTGGATACAGATCTTGTATAAAAATCCTGAGAGCAGAGTGTTGGTGAACCATTCACTGACAGCTAGCTTCAGGCTCACGAGATCTGTAAGACAGGGATGTCCCTTATCACCACTCCTGTATGTGCTCACCCTAGAACCAGTATTAGAGAAGATAAGGCAAGACAGTAGTATTACAGGAACCTTCCTGCATGGGATAGGAGAGCAGAACCTCATCGCCTATGCAGATGACACTGCCTTCTTTCCCACCAGTAACACATCAATAAGGAATATACTCCACACCTTTACCCATTTTGGAAAAGGCAGTGGAGCCAAAATTAATGTACAGATATCACAGATAATGGGTCTGGGAAAGTGGAAACAAAAGTCTGATTTCCCTCCAGATATGAAACACATAGACACCATGAAGCTGTATGGGATCACATTTCCATGTGATCCCACAGAAACACACAGACAGACATGGCACGCACTGACCGAACAGATCACAGACATGTTACACAGGTATAGGTACAAGACATCCACAATATTTGGTAGAAGCACAATAGTCAACACATACATAATACCCAAAATAATATACTTAGCGACAGTACTGGACCCTCCCAAACAGACCGTCACAAACATAAACAAACAAATCAGACGCTTCATCTTCACCAACACAATACACAGCATACAACACAAAACTCTCATACAAGACAAGAAACAAGGGGGTATTGCACTACAGGACATCCAGACAAAAATACTGTCACTTAGAATCAGTCACATAGGTAAAATCATCAGACACCCAGAACAGAACAGACTAGCACTATACTACATAGGCCACAACATCAAACATCTCACACCTCTTAACAATGCAACTGCACACTACCAGGGAAGACTGCCAACATTCTATCAGACATGCATACAGGCAATAAAAGGACATGAACAGTTAATACAGCAAACAACACACACAATATACAAACATTTAGTTAGAGAACAAGCACCATCACTAAGACTTAGGATTAAAAGAGGACACAAATACTTCATGGCTGACTACACATGCATCTTTTCAAACCTACACAACAAACACATAACTCCAAAAGGGAAGGAAATCACATATAGACTGTTATACAGTATGACCCCCCACAACACAGGTAGAAGCATACATATCCAAACAATGTCAATTATGTAGAAACAACACACAAGAGACAGAGGAACACATTTATTATACATGTCCAACAATTACTGCCACACGCGCAACACTCAAACACCTCATACAAACGCACACAGGCAAACAAACCGACATATATAAAGCAATTTTTCTCAATACTATACCAAAGACAGCTAAGGACATACATACAAAACTACTTGTAGCACTTTCTTACTACAGACAACTTATATGGACCTGCAGAAACTTTGCCAGATACAAACACCACACATATAACACACACTTAATTTCCTTTATGTACACACACAAAATATCACAACTATTTCCAGAGTAAATCATATGTATTCTTCTTTATTGTATTACAAATTTGGTATACATGAGTGCGAGAAAGAAAGAAGAAACTGTGAGTGAATGGTGAGTGAATGATTAAAAAAGATCACATATGGTCAAAAGACCAATGAAAAATCCCTTATGTAAAGAATAGTGGAAGTATAAATGCTTGTTTTATTTGCTTCAAAATGATGGTTTCAACCCTTATAGATAAGGGGGAAAAAGAAAAAAGGAGAAAAGAAAATCAACTCCTTCCATTCCAAATTACTATTTATGGAATGTTTGCTTTAAATGCACTTGTTGTGCTATACTACCACCACTACTAAGATTACCACTTTAGTAAATAGATTCACATATCTATTAAACTATTATTATTATTATTATTATTATTATTATTAATTTTACTATTATTATTATCATTATTATTATTACTATCTTTATCTTACCCTTATTATCTTTAGTATCATTAATTTTATAAGTATTAATGATATCATCATTATTAATTTACAACTTCATCTCCACTGTGCCCCCCCCCCCTTGCTTATGGTTTGTTGCTTTTGCTACTGGTTGTTTCAAACATTTGTCCTGTCTGTACCATCATTAGTGGTCATGAGGGCATTGGTGGAGTGGAACCAATTGGTGGGAGTGTAGTGAGGGAAACAAAAATGTAAAGATTTCTCCTTTCTTTGTATTCAGTATTTACCTTATTATCCTTAGTATCATTAATGTTACAAGTATTATTGATATCATCATTATTAATTTACAACTTCATCTCCCCTGTGCCCCCCTTTGCTTATGGTTTGTTGCCTTTGCTACTACCCCCACTGGTTGGTTCAAACATTTATCCTGCCTGTGCCATCATTACCATGGTGGTCATGAGAGCATTGGTGGAGTGGAACAAATTGGTGGGAGGGTAGCGAGGGGAAACAAAAATGCAAAACAATTCCCCTTTTTCTTTGCATTCAGTATTTACCTTATTATCCTTAGTATCATTAATTTTATAAGTATTATTGAAATTATCATTAGTATGCACACCTTCATCTCCCCTGTGCCCCCTTGCTTATAGTTGTTGACTTTGCTACTACTCCCCACTGGTAGGTTCAAACATTTATCCTACCTGTACCATCACTACCAGATGGTCATGAGGCATTGTGGAGTGGAACCAATTGGTGAGAGGGTGGCAAGGGAAACAAAACTGTAAAGATTTCCCCTTTTCTTCGTTAACCCCCATTCACATGTAAATGTGTTCAAGGAACGAAATATGCTAATGGATAAATTTCCTATGTTGTAAACACAAAATATCACAGATGTCTCCAGAGTAAACACAAGTACTCTTCTTTATGATGTCAAAATTTAGTATACATGAGTGCGAGAAAGAAACGGGAAAATATGAGTGAATGTTGAATGAATGAACGCAAAACCACATATGGTTACCAAACCAATGAGATTGTAAATATTTGTGCTAATACAAATGCTTGTTTAATTTTTACACACACACACAAAAAAAAAAAAGGAAAGGGGAAAAAATGAATGAACCCTTACAAACGAGACAAGGAAAAAAAATAAGCAAGGAGAAAAAGATAACCAACTCCTTTTACTTCTACTATTATTGAACATTGCAGGTTGCAATTGTATGTACCTGCTAAGCTATGCAAACATCATTCCAAAGAAAATCATTCCAGCCAATGGAATCACCGTTTTGAAAAATGTGATCATTACCATAACTATTATTACTGTTATCACCCTTAGTAGTTTAAATTTTTGTCATCATTATTATTGATGTATTTGGTTTTATTTGCATTATTATTGTTGATACCTTTATTAATATATAACCACATCTCCCATGTGCCACCCCCTTCCCTTGCTCATGGTTTGTTGTTGACTTTGCTGATACTCTCACCGTTTCGTTCCAATAATTATCCTGCCTTTACCATCATTACCAGAGAGTGGTGATGAGGGCATTGGTGTTGTGGGTCCAATAGGTGAGAGTGTGACAAGGGAAACAAAAATGGAAAGTTTTATCCTTCTCCCTATCTACCCCCCTTCACATGTAAATATGTCCAATGAATAAAATATGCACACGTCACATACACGCCCACATGCAACGCTCCGTAAACACACCTACACAAATACTAAATACACAGAACGCATGTAACAACACAAACATTATAAATGCAACCACTACCCTTTCTGCCTTGTAAACCCGGATACTGTTTTAATTGTTTACACCTCCCATTCCCACCATCTTGATACTGATTGTTTGTTGATGCTGCTGCCGACCGCTCCGATTGTTTCAAACATTTTATACTGCTAGTTTTATCATTACCGAGTGGTAGTGATGGTATTGGAGGTTATGAAGCCGACAGGAGAGTGGGGCGACAGGGGAAATAATATCGGTGCACTATCATCATGCTGTTGTTTTTGTAAGGTTTTACCCTACAACAAATTCAATGTAGAAATGTTAAAATGTATAAAATATTGTATTTTTTGCGCATATGTCACCTACACGTCCACATGCAACGCTCTGTAAAAACACAAACAATACACTTTGCAACGATTTTAACACTCAATAAAAGTTTTTTTTTTTTTTAATATCATCCTCGTTAGTTAGTGTTAAGTGTGACATCGTGAATAAAACAAATACATACATATATACAGTTATGACATTTATGGCATAGTGCACGAAGATTCACATTCCTTGCATATGCTTCACTTCCACTTTCGCAAGCGGAATGCATGTAACATCTGTCCATCTCTCCCTCCCTCCCTCCCTCTCTCTCTCTCTCTCTCTCTCTCTCTCTCTCTCTCTCTCTCTCTCTCTCTCTCTCTCTCTCTTACACACACACACACACACACACACACACACACACACACACACACACAATCTCGTGCTTTCTGGAGACCGCAGTACATTAACTGCCCCGCGCTTGGATAATAAACTTTAAACTATCATTTCCATTAAAATGTGGCTTCTTTGTAAATTCTGGGTCACTTAGCTACCGAGGTGAAGGTCGTTGCTGTTGTTGCCTGATGACAAATTACAGGGTGACGCTCTATTCCATGATACCTTTTGTTTGGGGGACAAGAATCAGGGATTTACTACTAGCATTTAGAGTCCATGGCCTGTCCCCAGGGAGATAATTAGTCCAAAGTTGTGATAGTGTCTGGGTTTCATATACAATGGGAAGGACTTAAAACCTGGCCACTAAAAGCCAGCTTAGCTTACTGTGTACTTAAAGGGCTCATTCAATCTGTTTATACATGGTGGTGCATATTTTTTTCTTTTGGAACATACCATTACCACATAACATCATTATAATACTTGAGATATCGCCTTGGTTTAAAGGCTGCTACACGCACGCGCGCGCGCGCACACACACGCACACACACACAAACACATACACACACTCATACACATGCGCGTGCAAATTCATGCACCAAACACACACACACACGCACACACACCTGCATCCACACACAGATGCATACGTATGTTACTGCCAACGGCACAGACACACATCCACAATATATTTCATGTTGCACATTCAAATATAATAATGGGAAAATTAATAATAATAGTGGCAGTAATAATAATAGTATTATTAATAATAATAATAATATAACTGTAAGATTATTAATACCGTCAATAAACACATTTACAGTTGTAGTATCCTTTGTTTAAAACAAATTATTTGCTTCTTCTGTAATATGTGCTGTCTTCAGCCAAATCTTTTACGAGATTTGCGCTTGTGGGGCTAAGATTAGAATGTTTGCGACTTTTTGTTGATAAAGTTGTTGGACAATTTCTTTGTTTAACATGGGCATCATAAATACCCAACGTGGGTGTAACGCGCCATACATATGAGAATGTGAAAAAAAAATTAATGTGCTGTTGAATAAAAATAAAAAGATGAGTTAGAAAATTTTCACTATTTAAATAGATGCATTATTTTTATGAAAACTTTGAAAATGCCTTAAAGGTTATATCATTATTTATTATAACGCATATGCCTGTAAATAACTGAAGATAAGGAGTTTATAAATCTTTGAAAACAATTTAACATTCTACATATAAAATAAATAGCAATGATAGTAAAAGTTATGCCCCTTGAAATAACTTTTTTAAGTTAAGTCCCCTCGCTATATATAAATGATAATGTAAATTTAAAATATTAAATTTTAGTAAGTAAATAGCTGATTGTACACTAACGAACTATGACAGTTGGCTGCACGGGATTGAAAAGAAAACATGTAGAAAATTTCACCTCAATCGAATGGACCATTATCGAACGCATCAAATACATACATACATACATACATACATACATACATACATACATACCTACCTACCTACCTCCTGCCTGCCTGCCTGCCTGCCTACATACATACATATGCATGCACGCACGCACAGACAGACAGACAGACATACTTTTTTATATATATAGATTTCTTGAGAGACGTCGCCTCATACTGCAAGTAAAGTGTGAACCATTTACTATGTATCATTGTCCCAACCCGCATTGCGCTTGCTGCATAGCCAGCCCGGGGCCTACTCCGCTGTCGTGCCGTCTTTTAAGTGTCCACGTTCTTGCTTGTCCATGTACGCCTAGTTGTTTCACCACGTAAATGTTCGCTGTGCATTGAAAGTGCGGAAGATGCCAAGAAACAAAACAAAAATCACGATGACCCTAGTATAACGATATATCGTCCTTCTGTTCAAATGGGAGGTCAGTCACATTTGGTGACATGTTATCCTTTGGCACATAATCAGTTAATGATTTAAGAAGAAAACTGGGTGTGTAGAGCTTAACTGTTACAGAAACATTCTTAGAATTTCCTGGACCAAGGAAACATACGGATATTCTACAAGATCTGAACATCGAAGAGATCTTGCTCAAAAACTGGATCACTTCTCAGAAATTGAAATACTTTGGCTCCTTGAAACGTCACATTGGTTTAGAAAGATTACTGACTGAAGGCACTGTCCCAGGAAGAAGAATCAGCAATCGACCTGCACGAAGATGAACACGAGACATTGTAGAGACCCTGGGCATTAGAGTTCTGAGGCGGGAGAAATGGCAAGCGATTGAGAAACTTTTAGGCTGGCTAATAAAATCTTCTACATGATAACGACGACTATTTCACACATTCTAACTGTAACATTTCCTTTTTGCAGGTACTTGCCATTACAGTGAGAAATCGAATTTTACGAGCACTTTGCTAAACAAGTTTTACTATATATTTCAACTTGATGGATTTGTTTTATTACATTATTTCATATTGTGTGAATTCTGCCGTATGCACGTGACCAGGTGCAGCGAAACATGCCAGGCCATACAACTGTGTAATATTTTGTATTTTTATGCCTTCACTCGCTTTGAACTCAACATTTACCTATTATGTTGCATGAACTTTAGACTGTAGGATGAATACAAAACTTGAACCGGCAATATTTTCAAACACTGCACAGCCATTATACATACACCCTATTGTTAGATGTGACTTCATTGTTCAAATTTGTACTTGTTCAGATTTGTACTTGTCATTGGTTATTCCAAAAATTCTGGCATTTCCTTCTGACAGGTGACTTGCCAAGACTGGGAAAAGCTAAACATTACTTCGCAAACAAGTTTTACTTATAGCAAGACAGACTTCCCATCGGATGCTTGGAAGAATTTTAATGATAGAAAGGATGAATATTTGGGAGTGAAAATATCTGACACTTAACATTAAGCAAACGTATTATTTGTGAAGAATAAAGTGTGACTGACGTATGAAAGTATTACAGCGCTGTGCAGTACAATTAGCACAATCTGTCTTGGACATAAGCTTCCGAAGAGAGAAGAGCTGCCAAATTAACTATCCGAGACCAAATAAGAAATGATATCAGACAGACAGTGGGATAAGCACCTTGTGCCATTTATGGTGTAAGGCAGAAGATCAAATGGTTTCGCCATCTCACTAGAATACAATATCACCAACTACCAGCACTGGAGCTACATCAAAGAAGATCTGCTACGAGCGCAAGAGGACGCACGAGAAGTAAATAAAAACTCCCCCACCGAATAAGAGGCTTCTGATCGTCAAAAGTTGTTCCCCTTCCAGAACTGTTTCGGCACTTTGCCTTCCTGACACTCTGTGTGTGTCATGACTCCGGGTGTTTTTCTCCTGCTGCAAAACAGAAATGGATTGGCGACATCAAAGACATTGTACCACGGAATGACACTCTTCAGTGCCACCCATCGTGTTCCGGAACGTCAACTATTCCTCCCCATGCAGCTTGACAGCAAACGTGGAAGACGATAATGACGTGTTGGATATGCTATTAAACAGAAATACTGATACCAACCATCTCGGGCATGTTATCACACATAAATAATAAGAGCAGTTAACCACCTTTTGAACCCTGACACAATCCCTGTGGACACTGATTTGGGACAATGAAACACCCAAACCTGTGGGGAAAACACTACCAGCCTAGGCCTACTTTCATAATTCTGTGCTCAGTCGTGGCCTGCTTGCATCCTGTGATGCCTCTCCGCTGATGTGAGGTTCCAGTAGCAGGGTTGCAGATTGCTGGTTTTTGGGCTTGGAGACAGGCAGTTATATATAAATTTATAAGTAAATTACATGTCCTATTAAGTCCGCTGCACTATGCCACCATCAGGAGACATCTCAGGCGAGTTAAGTCTATCAGCCATATTGACCTCTGTATAGATGGATGGAGCCGGCTTCGTGGCTTAGAGGTTATGACTTTTCTCCGTAATCTCGTATACTCTCGTCAGGTAACGTGATGACGGTTCAAATCAGCAGTGGTTCGAATCGCATCGGTAACTTACGGGGTATGTGAGCCGGCCGCTCAGAAAGCAATGGCAAACTACTGAGCGTAATCTTGCCAAGAGATCAACATACAGCTGAAAGATGCTGGTGTTGACAGCTAAGTCCTGTAAAAGGATATGCTTAAACATTTTTTTTTTAAACATCGATGGATGGAGTGAGAGAGAGAGGGAGTTAGACAGACAGAGAGAGAGGGTGTTAGGCAGAGAGAGAGAGAGAGAGAGAGAGAGAGAGAGAGAGAGGGAGAGAGGGGGGAGAGAACGAACAAACAAACTTTATTTTCAAAGATTGAGCCGTGTCAGAGTCCTAGTAGCTGACGGACAGGACAGATCCTGTGAGACAGGACAGTGGCAGTACATGACAGGACATGTACGCCTAAAGACATACAGTTAACATGAGTTAACTTAAAGACAGCAATCATCGACGGACTGACTAATATAACAGTTCAATTTTTCAAAAAATCAAATGCTTTCTGACAATCTTCTTTCCATTTAAATCTTGCATATTTGCAAGTCAGATTAGTGATGGGTTCTGCTATCTTGCAAAATTTGGAATGAACCGACGATAGTACCCACACGTACCAATAAAAGCTCGTACTTCTTTCACGTTGGTCGGAGCAGGTAGTTCTTTAATGACTTTCACTTTGTCCTGATCTGGTTTCCTAAATTTTCCTATTTCTATAATGCATGAACTGGGATCAATCATATTCACTGAAAACTGTTTTATCTCTCCAAGTTGAGGCCATTTTCTATATTCTCTATTTCTACTTGTCCTCCTATACTTGTCATTTGGGTAATTGATATATTCACTCATTTTTGGGACCTTTTTGTTTTCCCTCCTACCGCAGGTCCTACTCAGTAAGTGGGACGCCAGTTTTCCTGCGTTCTTGGCCTTGTAAAATTCCTCTGTCTGTCTTCAAAATTTCTATTTGGTCCACTGTTTACACTTCTATTCTGTGCACTAACCTGAGTACGTCTGTTACCACAAAATCTAAAAGCGTGTCCCCTCTGACCACAACTCTAACAAACCATATTTGTACTACCTACCGTCTCTCTTATAGGGTTTCTCATTTGTCTTCCTCTATCATGAGTATTTTGATTATTATTTCCCTGCAGTGTCTGTATTTCTCCCCGTCTTCTCCATCCGTACCTTGCTTGTCCTATCTCCATAGGTTCCTCGATTCTCTCTTCTCTATTACTTCCTATCTCTCGTCCTACCCTCAGTCTAAATCTTCTTCTCAAACTTTCTTACTGTACAGCTATATCCACAGCCTGTGATAATCTTGCGGGATTTTCCCTCATAAGCTTGAATTTAAGTCCATCCGACTTTATTCCGTCAACAAAAATTCCAACCAGCATCCTCTCCACTTCCTCGCCTTGAACATTCTGCCCTATGAATTCTTCCTCAGCTAGATTAATCAGCCTGTCACTGTACAGCTGAACACTTTCTCCATTATCTTGCCTAGATTGTCTTAATATTGAGAAAGCATGTTGTGGATCTGTGATCTCCGCATACTTGTGAGCTAAATCATCTTTAAATTGCTCCCACGTCTCATCTGTTCCTGCTTCCAATTTTCTTCTAAAATGATCTGAGACAGGCGATGCACTTGTCTTATAAGCTAATTTTTTCTTGTCTTCATCTGTGGCGCCCACTAAATAAGCATGTTTTTCGATGGACACAATCCATTTTTTAAAAATATTTTGCTTGCCCACTGAACTTATCAATGTCAACAGCTACGCTTTGCTGTTTCAAAACTGTGTTTAACTTGGATATGGCTCTACCTACACCACTAAGCACCTGTCCTAAGGAAAGGTCTTGGGGTTCCAGTTCCATTATAAATCTGAAATGCAGAATATATCAGTACGACACAATATAGTATAATAATATATAGTAACACAATATTATTACTCTAAACTAAGCACGTTCTATAATTTTTCACCAAATTAACTATTAGATTTGTACTTTCTTCAGTTAGCAATGTTGTCGATATCGTTATTCTAAACTAACCAAGTTTTATAAGTTTTATAATCTTCCACTAAGTTAAACTATTAAAGAGTTATACTTGCTTCAGTTCCTCAGTTATGCACAATGTTGTCTACTCGAGCATTTCCCAGCTGAACAAACTGACCAGATGCCTGTCCTAAGTTCATTCTTGACACTGGGAGAAATTGACATTAAGGCTCACGAAGTACAGCGCCCAGGAGATGACTCAATCGACACAGTAAGGAATTACTTGACTGCCGCCTCTTGGTAGAGTGCTCACGCTCAGCTTAATAATGTGTACCTTGACGATCAACTTGATAATATGGACCTGCCGACCGCAGAGCCAACGATCAACTTAATAATATGGACTTGAAGATCGCAGAGCCAACGATCAACTTGATAATATGGACTTGACGAGCGCAGAGCCAACGATCAACTTGATAATATGGACTTGACGAGCGCAGAGCCAACGATCAACTTGATAATATGGACTTGACGAGCGCAGAGCCAACGATCAACTTGATAATATGGACTTGACGAGCGCAGAGCCAACGATTAACTTGATAATATGGGCTTCAGCTTTGATTATATTAGGCCGCTGGAATGAGAATGCGAACGGCGATATGATTAAGCAGCCTCATGACGCAGTTGAACAGGGCAAGATCACAAACTCACAAACAGCCACCCCTTGACGGGCTTTTGGCTGTTGCAAGTCTTACATTCAAGGTTGTATAAACAAAAACATCCATCTTCCCAGCGTGTTCAACAGATGTTTCAATACTTCGGTTAGTCACCGCAACAATGAAGTTGTTTGACGAGCGTTTCAAAATGTGCCGTGGATAATACTTCGGTCAATCCAGACAAATCGTATCCTGGTCACGGCACCATTTCTACTCATATAACAGTGCTGATGTTATAGAACAGAGACAAAGTCCTCGCTGTATTTTATATGTTTATTCCATTGAATACATCGTAGAATATAAAACAGCGTACAATGACTTTCTGGACAGATGTTGATACAATATGTGTTGCTAATTCAAAGTATAGATGGTAACCAAACATCTCTACCCCCCGCGTCACAGCTTGAGCGTCCCTAGTTACATCCCAACGGGATGCTCAGCCGTGCCTTGTATACTAGTCTTCTCCCCTTTGCACGCCACCCATTAACTCCCTAACAGAGATGGTGCTCTGTTACATTAACCCCAGGTTAAGGACAAGCCAAGGTCAAGACGCGGTACCTGTAACGGAGAACAGGAGGAAACACGGTGCCACTGAACACGTGATGCACAACGCTGAGGAAAGCAGGACAGACTGGACTGAGCGATGAATGTGAACGGACGCATCTGAGACTGTAGAGCGTTTGGAAAGCTGAATTGAACGACTGTTAGTTTGCGCAGTGAGACGAATAACTGAAACAGTTTGCGTGCGCCAGCTTTGAGTAGATTGATTGATTGATTGATTTAGAAATCGACATCACAGCATTCGGGGCATTCCCATAAGCGCTCCGTCCCCATCCTCAGCAGCCAGTAGCAAGTAGCCAGTAATAGTACCAGTAGCAATCTGATTATATGCCCGTCTCGCCTTTCCTCTGAGCGTTGAGCGTCGGCCAGATCCCCTCTGTCTCATTCTTGCCAGACCATGGTAATCCATTTGCTCCTCCGAGGTGTGCACGTGCTCCCACAAGGCCGCAACCACGTCTGCCTTGTCATGTATCAATACTCCACCAAGTTCTGCAGAGCCAGCCAATCTGTCCGCCTGTTCAATTCCCAGCACACCGGCATGCCCCGGAGAAAAGATCCAGGCGATGCTTGTCACCCATGACCTCCGAAGCGAAGCAAGCCACTCCGCACGAAGCCTGCCCGTCCTCACCCTCGTCTGCATGCTTTCTGAGTCAGTTACAATCACGATGTGTGTGTGTGTATGTGTGTCGTATTCTCCATCCAGCGGACAGCCGCAGTGATCGCCTCCACCTCCATTCTTAAGCTGGATGTTGCGGTATCATATGCCAGGCTCTCCTGCCCCAAACGTCGACCATTGGCTTTGGCTGTGAACCCCCAGTCACTTTTCGCACCTCTTGACACCGAACCATCTGTGTAGATAATCACATTACCCGAGTGAGCATTGTCCTGAATTAGTTGCTGGATTTCCACTTCCGTGGCCCCCGGTGGCCACTCCTTGCACTCCCGGCTTAATGTGATTATAACTCTGCACAATTCTGACTGCTCCCATCAAGCTTTGAGTAGGACCATAGCGACGTTATGCATGAACGGCTGAATTGCCGTGTGTGACGACTATTGTATATATACAAAATACAACCTGAAATAGGAGAAGAACAATGTGGGTTTGTAGAAGGAAAGTAAATGCTGTGTATATGCTGCGAACAGTTATTGAACGTGCTTTAGAAGTAAACAAGGTTATTCATCTTTGCTTTATTGACTACACAAAGGCTGTTGATAGAGTTAGACATGTCAACATGGTGGATATGATTGCAGATCTTGCAGAAGTTAGCGAGGCAGGTGTTTCGAGAATGTAACCGCAACGTGCAGCCAGGGTCGTGGTTTGAGCGGGCAAAGGAGCAAAATTTGTACGACCGTTCGACAAAGTCTCGATAAGCGCCCACTCTCTCTTGATGAGTAGTGGGCCAGCAGTCAGTAAGCTGGTATAGCTTTTTTTTTTTTTTTTGGTCAGTCCTGCCGGCGTAGCTTGAAAGCTCATCGGTAGGCGTCCCGTGGTTTTGCATGTATCACCTTGTACCGGGAGGGCGCGCTTTAGCGATGCTACTCTTGACTTGCGTGTGCGTGAACGTCTGTCCTGTCAGTCGCCATGTGCACTTGTGCGCTGGTGAGGCTCAACCGTAAATCGGGAGATCTGTTCGCAACCTAGACGAGCAATACCTTCTGTGGGCAGCTTCTCGCCTCATATGCGTGTGGTCTGTTCTGGCGGTCAGTCCGTCTTCGGCGAAGGAAGTCTTGTGGATCCTATCAGTAATCATACGCTCATTGTTGTCGCTACGCTTGTCTTAAAACTGAACATTAAAAGAATTGATGGAAGGGCCGTTTGCACGAGGCTCTCGAGAGCCAATATATACAGGGATAACTGGTCGTGGCAGCCTAACGTCCACTGCATCTGTGTCCGTCTTCCAGTCGTCTTGCCATGCTCGCCACTGGTGCCAGATGGACACAGACGAGAGAGCGGGGACGACGGAGTTGCGCGACCACTACCTCGCTATATAAAACTAAAGCGCAAGTCATTCGTTCTTCATCAAAATATGCAGTGTAATGAATGGTCCTCGTCATTCAAGATGGACGAACATCGCTTGCAGATCTACAAATTGATGGGAAAGTCATTAGAGTCATCAGACTTATAAAAAACATACATCGGAAACAACAAGCTGTCATAAGGATTGATAATGAAGTGGGACAATATCAGCCTATTAAGAGAGGTGTTAGGCAGGGATGTGTAATGTCTCCAGATCTTTTTTCCCTACACAGCGAAAATATTTTCAGAAATGTAGAAGATATAAATGGAATCAGCATTGGAGGACGAAACATCAGTAACATTAGATATGCAGATGATACAGTATTGACTGCGGACAATGCGCAGGATCTGCAACAACTTGAATTAGTAGATGCGGTTGTTGTATACAGCGAGCAACTGGGGTTACAATTAAATTGTAAAAAGACACAGATTATGGTAGTCACTAGGAAGATGAAATACCACAATGTAATATACAAGTAAATTGGAATATTCTTTAACAAGTGAATTGGTACAATAATCTCGGAACAGTCATAACATCTGATGGGAGATGCCTTGAAGAGATTAGAACAAGAATCGCCATGGCGAAAGTAGCCTTTAGCAAGATGAAAAACATTCTGACCAATAAAATGATGTCAATTGAAACGAGAAAAAGATTGTTGAGGGGATACATAGAACCTGTTCTTTTGTATAGATGTGAAACTTGGAAAATGTGCAGTCAAGCTGAAAAAAACATCTGATGGCTGCAGAAATGTGGTTTCTGAGGAAAATGCAAAGAATACCATGGACAGACAGGAAAACCAATGACCAAGTACTACAGGGGACAAATGGCAATCGTAAATTGATTAGAGAAATTAGACGTAGACAGTCAAAATTTTTTGGACATGTTATGAGAAGAAATGAATTGGAGAACGTGGTGACAACTGGCAAGATCGAAGGGAACAGACCACGGGGAAGACCGAGAGGAAAATACCTGGATGGTTTGGCCACATGGCATGGACGAGACATGAACACTGAGCTGATCCACGACTCTGGTGATCGAGTGAAATGGCGAGTCATGACCGCCCACGCTTTCCGGCATTACACATGATATATGATATCGTTGCTGTGAAGTTGGAACCGCGACTAACTAACTAACTAACTAACATATATATATTATAAATTGATGTATTAAAACTAAACGGTGATCCTTAAGAAACCGCTATGTCTACCAGTCTGACTGATGTGTTTTGTATGTCGTCTGGTCCCATTGGATAGAGCTGAGTAAATAGGAGCAGACTAAATCCCAAGACCCCAACAAGCTGGCTCCGCGGCGAAAGGGTTACCAATGCAATTTGTAACCCCGCATACCGCGTTAAAAACACAGCTGTGGGCGATTTGGAAGCAGACTGCTTTGCGTTCGTTCCCATACAATGGTATGAGTTCCGGTGGTTCAGAAAACAATGGTAAACTACTGAATGTAAACTTGCCTTGGGATCACAAACAGCCAAAAATTGCTGGAGTTGACTGCTACGTGTAGTAAAGTATATGCAACTAACTTTTTAAACACTTGGGCACGCAGGAGAGAGAGAGAGAGAGAGAGAGAGAGAGAGAGAGAGAGAGAGAGAGAGAGAGAGAGAGAGAGAGAGAGAGAGAGAGAGAGAGAGAGAGAGAGAGAGAGAGAATAATAATAATAATAATAAGTCTTTATTTTCAAAGGGTTAAGAATTGGGCACGCAGGCCCGTCTGACATTCTGCCCTTCTTCTCTATTTCCTCTCATACATTCTTTCATTCAACATCACTTATGAAGCAACTTTTGACAACAAAAGAACATTAAAACGCATGAAAAATAATCAATAACAAATGACTCACTGAGGCAGTGTTTAACATGGGCATTATAAATACCTAAGGAGGGTGTAACGTGCCATACATAAGGGAATGTTTTTTGGCTAGTTGTCGTTTGAGATAAGTTACCATTATTGTCTTTTTTGTGTTATTTGTTATGGGGGCATGTAGTCTGTACTAAGGTAGTGTTCAAACAGGTTGCGAATGTATGAATCATGATTGGTGGTGTCTTTGATTTCTTGTGGAAGATTGTTCCACAACTGAGCGGCAGAGTATGCTAAGCTTGTTTTATATAAGTCTATCCTAGGTTTAGGGACATGAAGTATATTTAGTCGTTCGCTATGTCTAGCGTTATATTTAAACAATGGCCAAAGGTAGCTTGGAGCATTTTGAAATAGGATTCTGTGAATTAGTTTGGTCTTATTAAAAAGCAGGCGCTTGTGGAGTGGCAGTAACCGGAGACGTTTATATAGGTTAGAATTGTCGGTAAGCTTTTCACCATTAATTAAACGCACTGCCCTTTTCTGGAGTGAATATAGGCGTTTTGTTATTGATTTGGAGCATCCATCCCAGACTGTGGAGCAGTAATCAACATGTGTTTGTATATGAGAAGTATAGAATATCTTTCTTGTGTTTTCGTCAAGGAAATTTTTAATTTTGGCAAGTTGGTATACTTTTTTGGCTATTTGTTTAACTAGAGCATGAACATGTGAGTTAAAAGTTAGATTTTGATCTATGATAACACCCAGTGTCTTGTGCTCGGTGACACTTTCTACAGGCGTGCTGCCAATGTGCAGCTGAAGAGTTCTCTGCGAGTTTAGAGTGTGAAGTCTTTGCCTGGTTCCTATTAACATAGACTTTGTTTTAGTAATGTTAATTTGCATGCGGTTTGCATGACTCCAGTTAACTACACTATTTATTTCCTGTTGCAAGGATAATTCTAGCACATTACGATCAACAGCGTTCGTATATACTGTGCAGTCATCAGCAAATAGATCGCAGGACGACGACAGATTTAATGGAAGATCATTTATATAAATGGCAAATAATAGAGGGCCAAGAATAGACCCCTGAGGTACTCCAATATTATGGTAATGGCTTGAGATAAAACTTTATTGTGTGATACTACTTGCTTTCTGTCTAATAAGAATGATTTTATTAATGTCACTATATTAAAACTTACTTTCATTGTTTCTAGTTTTTTAATTAGAATAGTATGATCTATCATATCGAATGCTTTCCTAAAGTCTATAAACACCGCTCCACATATAGTATTGTTGTTAATATTTTGATGCCAGTTTTCTATCATGTTTGTTAGTGCCGTATGGCAAGAATATTTTGGCCGAAATCCTGACTGACTGTCAACTATCAGTTTATGGCGAACTAAGTGATCTAGTGTTGTTTTGTGGATGTGCTTTTCTAGCGGTTTGGATAATGAGGATAATATGGAAATTGGTCTATAATTACTCATGAGACGATCGTCTAGAGGACCAGCTTTTAAATGAGGATACACTTTAGCGATTTTAAAGGCTGATGGGAAGTGACCTCTGGTTATACATTGATTATATATAAAAGTTAGTGACTCGCAGATCGCCGGTGCAGCATGGCGAAGGATCCGACTACTAATTCCATCTAGTCCTGATGAGTTATTGTTTTTTAGATTACGGAGATGAGTAAATACTTCAGTTGTCGTCATTAGCGGTATGTTGGAGGAAATGTGTCAATAGCATTTGTTCTCACAGAATGATGATAATAAAGATATGTCATGAGGCGCATCTGGTATTGCAGCCTTCAGTTGGTTTATGTCGGACTGAAAGTATCTACTGAATTGATCACATGTAACCTGATTTGATGGTAATGATTGTGATGATTTGTGTTTGTTTGTCAAGGTATTAATTGCTTTCCATATATCTTTAGTGTTGGTTTTATCTATTACTATGTTCTTAAAATAGTTTTTCTTTTCCTTCCGAATAACATATTGAACTTTGTTTCTCAGACTACGGTACATAGTTAGATCTCTATTTTTGTGAGCCCTGTCGCGATCTCTCATAAGTTCAACTACCTCCTGTGTGATCCACGGGGGCTTTGTGTGATGTTTAACACGAACTTCCTTAAATGGAACATGTTTATCAAATATACTTAGAAAGGTCTTTAGCCAGTGGTCCAGAGCATCGTCTGGGTCAGGAAGCTGGTAAACATAATCTAGAGATGAGTTGACCAAATCTTGTAAGAAGACGTCTCGATTGAAATTTTTGTAATTTCTATATTTTATGCTTATATGTTTGTGTTTGGGAGTTTTGGTGCCCCTTCTCGACCACGTGCAACATACTGGATAGTGATCGCTCATTGCATTGATAGGTACACTAAATTCTGTGATGTTATCAGCACACGTAGTATAAATATGATCTATAAGTGTTGCAGATGATTTAGTGATTCTAGTGGCTTGTTTGACTAACTGTTGGAAATTATATGACTCTATTATGTTTTCCCATGTTTTGTTTGATTTGTTAGCGTCTATGTTGAAGTCACCTAGCAATATTATTTCCCTAGCATTACTAAAGACTACATCCATCATAGAGGTGAATTTTTCATACCAGATATTTCCTGCACTGGGGTTTCGATAAAGATAGCCAACTACTAGCGGTATGCAATTTTGAAGTTTAACCTCTATCCATACACACTCAATCTCACAGGTTTCAAAGTCTAGCCTGCGGTGGGCGTTAAGCGAGTTGGAAATATAAACTGCAATACCCGTCTCTTGTTTCTGATAGGGATCTCTTCTAATGGTTTTAAAACCTCTGATAGCGATGTCATCATCTGAGATGTTGCCATTTAATCGACTTTCGCTAACGCCAAACATGTGAAAATTTTGATTAAGTATAAGTGATAGTTCGGGCAGCTTCCCTAATAGATGGCATATGTTTACATGCCCGATTCTGAGCCCATTATTCCTGAGCCAGTGTTCGTACTTATTAGACATTTCAACAATGCGTAATCACAAGTTTAAAAGCAAAACACACACACACAAAGTGAATACAACTTACGTCCCTTATTACAAAACACACTCTAAAGTACAGAGAAACAGTAATATCTCCGTAAATATATAAAAATACGTACACAGATCCGTAAGGAAGAGCAGTGAAGACCCCCTCACTCACCGTGAAAACACAATTAGAGTTATTATAAAAGCTATACAGCCAAGTACTATCAATTAATATAAAGTCAAAACCAGTCAATGTTTGTAATAACTTATAACCTAATACGTTACTAGATCAAGTTATAACCAAATATGCAGATAAACGTTTAAGGAGAGGCTCTTTCTTGTACCGAGATCCGGTGTAGCTTTGTGCTAAGTTGCTAGTAAATACCAGGTTGTGTTGGTTGTTGGTATAGCGACATTATAAGTGCTTGACGAAGTGTAGCTGGGCTATACCGTGTGAGGTGCAACCATTCTAGATTACAATTAAATGGGTACTGATGATGTCTCATGGGTATGTAATGACTACCAACTAGAGCCTCTGGTTGGTGGCTAACAGGAGGTTGTGCTGGCACGTCGTTGTTGCTGAGAGTCGGATCCTTTCTGGGGAGAATAGGAATCATATCTTCGTAATTATTACCCTCCTGTGTGAAAGACGACGTATTTAACTGACTTGGTGTTGTGGTAGTGTCCCGTCTGGCTTGGATTTCAGGTGCAGTGGTTATGAGTGGTCTGCACACTTCTATCCTATTGGTACTTGATGTAACGGGAGTATGTCGTCTGGCTTGAGTTTCAGGAGTAGCTAAAAGTGTCCGGCGCGATCCCGTATTGGATGTATGGTATGTCCGTTCTGGATATTTTAAATTCTTGGCGAGAAAGAGAGAGGCCACTGAATTATTACATGAGTGAATCTTGAACTGTCCTCAGTCTACACGAGAAGCAGGGGTTGCCCAACACAACAGTGCAAAAAGGACATTAAAGACACCCTAGGCACGAACACGCATAAAGCAAGAGAACTGGCACAAGATTGAGAATCTGTCTGCAGGGGTGGTGACATCATAACATTATACAGTAACTTGCCGCACTGTTACATCAAGCCTGTGGATCAATACATCCGACTTCGACACAGCTCTCCGGGTCACTAGAACCATCAGCCCCTCTCCCACTTCAAGGTGGAGACAAGACAGACGGGTCTGGTAGGCTGTGATAACGGCAGCATTCTGCAAAGGACTGGCCAAATGGTCATGACAAGTCTACCAGTAAGATGGCTGGTTTTTGTATCTCTGTTAATCTGACCCCTACCCGTCAACATGTGATTCCTTAACCAATGAGGGAGTACAGCTCCAGTCACATGGAGAAGCAGTTCCAACTCCCTAATTTTAATTTGTCATTTACTGCCTATATAGTCCCTTGAACCTGAGGAATTAAGGCCGCCTGGCTAGTGCAGTTCCCGCGAACTGTTCAGGTTAAAGTTTCTATCAAACCAACAGCACGTATGTCAGAGTCTAGAGTAGTGCAGTGATGCAGTGACCTCGTTACGCCCGCCAGGCGACTTAGTCCCCAGCAGGGATGCCGTAACTTCGTTACGCCGCCAGGCGAGTAGTAGTTACCTGCCCGCGAGGTTGCTGGCTGACGAGACGGCCAGCGGTCAGGCAAGGACGACGCAATACGCACGCATGCCTCGTGAAGCCACTTCAGGTGGGAGGCAAGTTGCGAGCTATAGGCAGACAGCTCTGGGACGTCGACTCGACTGGACGCATGATGAGAGAAAGGCGTTGTGTGGTTTCTGTGCCTGAAAGTCGAGTGTCTGGACATCTTGAGAGATAGACTGTGAGCTGTATTGTGTATGTAAGTGTATTGAAGTGTAAAGTATATCTTGTAGTGATCATCGTACTGTATATGATCTGTAAATAAATCCATTGAACGTTGTGTCGTTGAGTCTCAAGTCAAATCACGTTGTACTTGTACTGTCTCACATGTGTTAGGTTAGCGAGCCAGGTTTAAGACCCTGACATGTGTGGACGTGGTGGCATTCGTCCGGCTTTGAAATGAACGTGTTTATGTAATTAACAGTTAAAACTAGAGTTTGTGAACTTAGAATTTTTGTCAAACTTTATGGTACATATAAATTTGATCGTGGAAGGCTCATTTTGATATATTACTACATTGTTTAAACATGGAGACTATTTGTAAACGTACAGTGCATACATATTGTTTGATCTTGTAAACGTGTAAAACATTTGTGATTGTTGAACTTGTCACCGTTTTGACCTTGTCGACATTGTGATCTTGTCGCCATTGTGACCTTGTCGCCATCTTGTAAACTTGATGTCTATGTCCTTACTGAATGTCATCTTAATGTAAGTGATGTGTCATCAATGTTGTAGAGTGTTGAGATATATGTAGATTGTCTTTGTGAATTGAGTTGTGGAACGCAAAAAGTTTTGGGAAAGAAAGTGACTTGTGTTTTGAAAAAGAAATTGTTGACGGAAAAAATTACGACCTACAATTACACTCAACGCCATACAAACCTAATCAATACTTAGTGACAAGCAGGCACACCACGTCAAATAGACGCTAATTTATTTCCTCCAAAAACAAAGCAGGTTTTCCGTACCATCTGAAACCCTTGCGCGTAGAGGTCATTTGTGTTTTCGAAGTAGCGACCCTACAGTTCCTAGCCCGATTTCCAAGCGTTCTTCACCGCATCCAGGGCACTTGAGTATATTTTTCTTTTCATATACTTTAAGGATGCAAATTTAGGCACGTATTGTCAATAGAACACAATTGTAAATTGTTTACTTTACTAACCACTTATAACAAATTGTGTGGCTGGTATTTCATTGGCATCTTCCATCATGTCTTCATTAAATGATTTCATCGATATAGGGTTAAAGTTGAAGTTAACAGGTGATGAACTGACAAAATGGAGTGAAACTAAATACTCGGAACACCTTCGTGAGAAAGCTGAGGAACGCGATGAAAGAGCAGCTGAAAGAGATGCCAAGCAAGCAGAAGCAGAACTGTCTGCTAAGACAAAACAAGCTGAGATAGATAGTGAACTGAAAAAAGCTGAAATAGCAGCTCAGAGTAAGAGAGAAGAGCTGGAGTTATGTAACAGTAAGGGAGGAGTACTGGGGTATTATTAGAATCTAGTGGGAAACAGATACAGCACGATTGAGCATCGAGAGTGAAAGGGAAGGAGATGCTCAATCGTGACGTATTGGGTTGGCAAGGGCAGTTAAGATCCGGCCTTTGACTTGAGAGGAGGTTAACATCAGTCTTTTTGACGAGACGAGAAGCCGATTGTCATCTTGTGCAAATAAACTTTATATCAACAAAAACAACATGCCTTCGAGTTCTTGTACACTGGTATAGGACTCGAAATGGTGCCGCTTAACCACGATACTGGATTTGGCCGTCGCGGACGCAATCCGAAGTACTAGGAAACCTTCAAAGGATCCAGACCAGACTGCCTAAAAAAAGGTATTTAGAACAGACGTTTTCTCGAGTCAGTTTTAAAAGGAGCTACTGTCTGTTCGAGGTTTTTATCAAAGTCGGGAACCGCTTGTTATTGTTCCATGCTCCGGTCAATTAACTCCTAGAAACAGTTTCGGCACGTGGTGGAACAACCAGTGAAGTGATGCCTGCCCAGTAAAATTCAGTAATCTGCAAATACAGAGGCCGAAAGCCCGCCCAGGGGTGGTCCTCTGTAAGGCTGTTACAGAGGCTTGATATAGCCGTTGCTTTTCATTGTACAACTCAAGAGGCTTGGTAGAGCCGTCGCTTTGCATAGTACAACTCAAGAGGCTTGATATAGCCGTTGCTTTTCATTGTACAACTCAAGAGGCTTGGTAGAGCCGTCGCTTTGCATAGTACAACTCCAGAGGCTTGTCATAACCGCTCCTTCGCAAATTTATACCTCAAGAGCCTCAACATAGCCGTTGTCTGAACTTTGGCGTTATCAAAGGGCTTGTCATGGCCGTTGTCTGAACTTTGGCGTTATCAAAGGGCTTGTCATGGCCGTTGTCTGAACTTCAGCGTTATCAAGGGGCTGGTCATAGCCGTTGTCTGAACTTTGGCGTTATCAAAGGGCTTGTCATGGCCGTTGTCTGAACTTCAGCGTTATCAAGGGGCTGGTCATAGCCGTTGTCTGAACTCTAGCGTTTCAAAAAAAAGGGCTTACCATGGCCTGAGTTTTGCTAATTTCAAATCGCCAGCCACCTACGTTGTCGCTATCTCAAGACGTCGATGATGTACCCCACCCGGGGTGAAAACAAAGGCTACAAATCTCAGATGGGACCCGACCAGGGGTTGAAGATTATCCCGGCATCCCTGGAGAAGTGACGAAATTGACTGGGGGAAGAGGCAGACTACCTGAACTCTGCTACCTGAACTCCGCGACTGATTTTCAGCTGAAACAGGCTCCTGGTGATCGAACGAAATCTGACGCCGAGTCGAAGAAAGTACGTGCTTGAGTCAGGAAACAAAATCAAGGTGAAGTTGTGTGGTTCTAGAAACTAACTGTAGTTTTACAAAACAAGTGAGTGTATTCCTTAAATTAAGAAGTTGAAATTGTGTGGTTCCCAAACCTAGAAACTAACTGTAGTTTTACGAAACAAGTGAGTGTATTCCTTAAATTAAGAAGTTGAAATTGTGTGGTTCTTTGCTTGCTTTGTTTCAGTATATTTCAGCATGGCGGAACAGGACACCTTAGCACAGGTCCATCACAGCACAGTGGAGAAACAGGCATAATTTCGGCTGAGTTCAAGAATATGCAGAAGAAGAAGTAGAAAGGTTGTTTCAGGTTGATAGATATTTAAAAAGGAAGAAATATGAATTACTTGAGTGGGGAGTTACAACGTGTTAGTACATGGTTAGGGGAATTAAAGGTGTCAATTACGGAAGTAGAGAATTTTCTGGAAACGTTGAAGAACAGAACGACTAGAAAAGACCCTTATAGATTTAAGGTAGACTGTAATGGAGTAGGAAAGAATAACAGGAGACAGCCATTGCTTAATAAAGACAGAAGACAATATGGTTATGACGAACCAAGGCCTGATCTATATAGAGTAAAAGACGGTGAGAACAGACGAAATAGTGGAAGGTCGGACTGGTATAGTAGTTATAAATACAAAAATGGGCGTGAGAGAAACATTTCAAGGAAATCATGGGACTGGCCCTCTCACAGTGCAACTGCTAGAAAAAGACGTGACGACTGGTTAGAGAAAAGGCAAAGACAATATCTAAACTCAGGTGTAAGAGACAGAGTTGAACCTGTAAATAAAATACAGACTAATCCTAAAATGGTTGCGAATGTGACTAGTAGACAGGAAAAGAAGACGACGATATTAGTAAAGAAAAGAAACCGAGAGACACAGACGCAGGCAGTTAATACGATAGAAAATAGTACACAGACTCAGGTAGATACAGTAGAGAAAAAGGTCCAGGTACAACCAGCCGGCAAGATAACAAAGGGAAGTCAAACTGATGTAATAGAGACTCAGTCAAAACCAACTCATTTGACTAAGAGAGACAAGTTGAAGTTAGGAAAGATGGACAGACGAGGACCAAGAACGAAAGAAAGACAATGAAGAAAAGTATTAAGGAAAGGAATAGTATGATTGTAAATAGAGGTAGTGCCGTGTCAAGTTCTTCAGCTATAGACAGGAAACTAATTCCCAAATGGTGTAGGAATATTAGCTGTCAGAATTCAGGTTACGGAGAAGATATTCCTACAGCCGAATATTATAGCGATGCTGAAACAGATATTATTACTGATGATTCAGAGAATGAGAGAGTTGCACTACGAGCAGATCCTGAATCGAAGCGTGATGTTCCCTCATACGGAATAGTGACTGGTAGACAGACGGACAGAGTTTTGGGTAGTGACTCTTTCGAAATAGATACTAGCTTATATGACAAGAAAGTAGGGAAGGCTAAGGGACGAAGACCGAGAAAGAGAAAGAAAGTCAGACGTTTTAAAGATGACTATGGGAATAGGGCCGACGTGTTTGCAGTAAACTATAATGAGTCTGATGAAGGAACTATTATTAGTGTGTCGTCTGAAGACGAGATGGGAAGGTATAAACGTTACGTAAGGTACACAGGAAACAGTGAGCAGACTGACGCAAATAAAGGAAATAGAAAGAACTCATTTAAGAAGAAGAATAGTGGTAGACAGTTAGCGGGAATTTACTCAACGACAGAAAGTGACTTAAGTAAAATAGAAGACCTTAGGACCTTAAGACCTGAGTACTTTAATAAGTTGACAACAGATAGTGAAGATGACATTATAAGTGAAAGACGGGTTAATGTATTGAGAGACAAGTGAAGTATTTAACTTGGACACACTCTATAACGGTTAAATTTCCTGGGGTGAGGAAGGAAAATGGAATAGTTTTGGTGTATGAGAAGAATTGCGATTTGAGCATATAGGTATATGAGCTGTCTAAAATAGGCAGATGAATTTTGTTGGTGTAGTATCACATGGTACAGAATAGTCGAGGGTGTTGTTGAGGCTAGAGAGTTACGGCAAATGATATTCCACGTGGATTACGTAATACAGGATATCTTCTGTTTGGTTACGATGTAGGGAGAGTAAATTAAGTAAAATAGGGTAGATTCAGGACAGAATTAGTAGAGGGTGAGAGATAAATTAAGTATGAATGTTCGTATTAGAAGTGGTTTGACTCAGAGCTATGACGTGATGTCCGAGATAGTTTTGCTTGTTGGTTGGAGAAGAAAGAATAGTATTGTTGACAGGTGAACCGAGAGTGTCTGGTGAGGAGATATAGATTGAGGAGGTACTGAGTATCCTGTGTGTAAAATAGCCAGTTGAACACGAGAATATTAAGAGTAAAAGACTGTAGAAGTGGATGCTTAGAAAATATGAGTGACGTCCTGCTTGCGGAGAAAGAAGAAAGTTGTTGTGTGGAGAAGTATAGAATAATAGTTACGAGATTAGTGACCTGTTGGAATGAAGTTTGTTTTAAAGAGATAGTAAATAGTGCTGTGAAAGCGCTTTCAATATAAGTTGCGAGAGGTAATGTATAGGGTCTGACCTTCGTATAGGAGTGACTGATTGAGTAAAGTAGAGATATAAGAAAGCAGTGAATTGAGAAAGTCCTCTGGAATAATTCGTCTGGTTGTGCGTTGTTCGTACGTGAGTATAACTGTACTCAGACAGGTGTTCGTCGTGATGAAGGAAGTAGGAAAGAGGTGTGATGACGTCGCCTAAGTGAAGTACATAGATAAAATGTAAGAGTGGCGTTGATATGTCTTGTGTCAACGTGTGTAGAGGAGATCAATACGTGTAGATTGTGCTGAATGATTGCTGGAATGTTGAGGTGGCGTCTGAGGTGTTTTTTTTGTAAAAATAGTAGGGACACGTTAGGTTGTCGTGTTGTGTGTCGTTGTCTGTGTGAATATGAGAAGAGTGGTTGATAAGTGACGTGGATAAACCGTGGAACATAGTGTATGAGAAAATCGAGAGATAGAAAGAAAAGGATTGGAATGTTGTGATGTCTTTTCGTAGAATATCTGACGTTGGAAGGAAATTATGGAAGTTGTATGACGAAAACGGAGTTAACATTCTGAATGATGTTTCATAAAACATGTTTAGTATTCTTAACAGGAACGAGAAAAGAGAGGTCTGCTGTCAATTATAAGTGGCGTGGGTTGCAGTTCTGAAAGAATTCCGATAATAAGAGTGAAAGATAAGAAGGTAAACAAGGTTAGTAAATGAATGTTGGAGAACGTGTTCCGAGGAGGGTGACCGGTTTGATTATCGTCACGATACAAGAGTGCTAGGAAAGACTGGAGGATAGCTTAGAAGTAGTCGTGGTGAGATGTTAGAAAGTAATGATTACGTTAAGTAATTGCGTCGGATAGACGAGAAACTTAAAATTGGAATTAGTGCTTGGTACAACAAGTAGATGTGTTGGTGAGAGGTCTATAGTAAATAGACAAGTTCTTTTGATGGGAGTAGCATGGTGGAGATACTGTAGTTAACAGTAATGATTAAGAAGTAGTAGTGATGTTTGGTACAAAGCCATGGGAAATAATTGGTGTGCCGAGCCACAGGTTAAGTAATAATGATGATGCCTGGTACATTGAGATGACATTGGAATAACTGTAGTTTACAGTGCTTGCTTATGAGGATATTTTAGATGTTATGATGTATTAGGAGTTAGGCTGGAAAAAGATAGAAAATTGTGAGGGGAGATAATCAATGTTTGACTTCCAGAAAAAGGAACGGTCATTTGTTGAGTAGTGATTTTGGTTGAGGAGAACAAGTATTGTTCAGCGTTATGATGATCTGTAGATAACAGAAATAGATATATATATGTATATGTATATAAGTATTTTGGCATTAATGCTTGACATTGAATGGTTTTGTTTTATAACAAAATAGGTATGAATTGTAGGAAGAAATATGTGTTACAGTGATTAATATAGAAGGCCAATGAGGATGGGCCACTGTACGTAATAATTTGAAGGGAGTTGTATTTTTTTTGAAAACCTTCTCTTTAGCGAGAAGACAATTGTTTTATTGCCTCATGTATAATGTTTTTTTGCTTGATTTGGTCCTGTAAAATGATTGTTATTATTTTAGAATAGGGTTATTGTGTTCTTAGACTTTTATGTGTAAACTACTGGTCCGTAAAAGAGACCAGTAGTAGTAGGTAAAAATAGATTAGGATGTATGTTGTATTATTTTAATCATCGTCACCATCATCATCACTATCATCATCATACTTTTAGTTGAGTTGCGGGGAAACATAAATGATTGTTACAAAAAATTTTTTTGGGGGGGGGGGATTTGATGTCCTGTTGTGATTTTATTTCACTGTTTTGTGTGTTAAATAGTAGTTAATTAAGTTATGTTTAAATTACAGGGTTTTGTCTAGAATAAAGACAATACAGAGGGCTTTAATTAGGACCCTTCGTTCAGAAAAGAGTTAATAGAGAGACACATTCTCTTTGTGAAGAATAAGTTCATGGGTGCTGTGATAATCAGCATAATAAGGTGGATATGGTACTGGAAACATATACCGGGGATGGTTATGGGAAACTTTAGAGATACACTAAAGTAAGCATTAATTAGAAATATATGGGATTAGAAGCCACATGGGAGAAGAAAAGATTAATGAATATATTCAGTGGGGTAAAGCTGAGAAAAGTTTTAAACATAGTTTCCGGGGGGGGGGGGGGGTCAGAAGAGCCATGATATACACGAGATTGCTGGGTTATAGAAGAATAAGAAATTACCCCAGATGAAGAGTAAACATGAATTGGATCCATGTTTGACTAGACACTGTGGATAACAGTACAATAATAAAGTGACATGGGGTGTTTGTGGGTCCGTAATAAAGGGACTGAGATAAAGTTGATTGCAAGCAGTCACAGACATGAGTGGTTATTTTTGCTGCTGTGGGTTACGGCATGAATTATGAATTGAGAGGTGGAAGATTTTAGAGAGGCATTGGGCAGGATGTAAATGTTTATCCCTTTGGGTGTATTAAGCTTCAGAGATAGAATAATAAGTGGGTTGCTAGAGTAGTGTATATAGTGGTCAGATTACAATGTTGTGTTTGATGGTTAACATTTAAGGGGAGATTTCAAGGTTACTAGGTTGCTGTTGATAACGGCATAAGTGGAGCATTTTAGTAGATATGCCCATAAGAAATGGACATTAAGAGAGAACCTGAGGTATTGGAGAAGATTAGTTATACGAGATGATGAGGTTAGGTGAGGTGTTATGTATAATGTTGGAGGAGGTCTTAAGGGATAATAGACCTTTTTAATTGTGTCTTCGGGATGTGTTTTGTGGTTAACATTACAATGTGAGGTTGAGGTAAGGTAGTGTCTGTAATATATAGACACTTAGAAGTGAAGAATATTTTTGGATGATGGTTGGTATTTGATGCTGTAGATAGCAGCGTAAACTGTTACCATAATGAGTGGTACTGTGGGAGATATAATTGGTATAGACTTTATTACATAAAGTCTCAAAGAACATAGGGGTGTAAAGGGGTGTGTGATTTAGGTGAATGTTGTTTTTTTTTGAAAGAGTTCTATTTCTTCTTTTAAATTCCGGTGGCCACCGATTCTTTGTCTTCCTATCGTGTGAAAGTAATTTCAGGTTAGTTGAAAGTGGGGGATTAGTAGCGTTGGTGATAAAAATAAGGAGTTGGTGTTAGCGTTTGAAATTTTAAGCAGATTGCTTACGAAGAGAAGAAGGAGTATTTAAGAAGACGTGTTATGATGTTATGATGTGTTATATAAAGTTGAGATTGAATTGTTATTAAAGATATGTAAATATGTTATGGTTGGATGAAGGGCCGGAAACGAAGAAGAAGGGGGTTGACTATATAGCAAGGGAAAAAAGTTAAAGAAATTTGAATATTCATTTAAGTTAGAGTTGGTTTGGGAAAGATTAGAGGAACTGTGAGAAGTAAGGAAAAAGAGGGAATAGAGTAAGGGGATTAGGAGTAAAGAGTTTTCCTTTATAAGGAAAATTCTTTATTCAACATGGGGAGGTGTAACAGTAAGGGAGGAGTACTGGGGTATTATTAGAATCTAGTGGGAAACAGATACAGCACGATTGAGCATCGAGAGTGAAAGGGAAGGAGATGCTCAATCGTGACGTATTGGGTTGGCAAGGGCAGTTAAGATCCGGCCTTTGACTTGAGAGGAGGTTAACATCAGTCTTTTTGACGAGACGAGAAGCCGATTGTCATCTTGTGCAAATAAACTTTATATCAACAAAAACAACATGCCTTCGAGTTCTTGTACACTGGTATAGTTACAGTTAAAGATAAAGCAACTTGATACTGAGACTGCCATTAACAAAGAGTCTAAGAAATCTGAGAGACTGGAGAAAGAACATTAAAGGAATTGATGGAAGGGCCGTTTGCACGAGGCTCTCGAGAGCCAATATATACAGGGATAACTGGTCGTGGCAGCCTAACGTCCACTGCATCTGTGTCCGTCTTCCAGTCGTCTTGCCATGCTCGCCACTGGTGCCAGATGGACACAGACGAGAGAGCGGGGACGACGGAGTTGCGCGACCACTACCTCGCTATATAAAACTAAAGCGCAAGTCATTCGTTCCTCATCAAAATATGCAGTGTAATGAATGGTCCTCGTCATTCAAGATGGACGAACATCGCTTGCAGATCTACAAATTGATGGGAAAGTCATTAGAGTCATCAGACTTATAAAAAACATACATCGGAAACAACAAGCTGTCATAAGGATTGATAATGAAATGGGACAATATCAGCCTATTAAGAGAGGTGTTAGGCAGGGATGTGTAATGTCTCCAGATCTTTTTTCCCTACACAGCGAAAATATTTTCAGAAATGTAGAAGATATAAATGGAATCAGCATTGGAGGACGAAACATCAGTAACATTAGATATGCAGATGATACAGTATTGACTGCGGACAATGCGCAGGATCTGCAACAACTTGAATTAGTAGATGCGGTTGTTGTATACAGCGAGCAACTGGGGTTACAATTAAATTGTAAAAAGACACAGATTATGGTAGTCACTAGGAAGAACGAAATACCACAATGTAATATACAAGTAAATTGGAATATTCTTCAACAAGTGAATTGGTACAATAATCTCGGAACAGTCATAACATCTGATGGGAGATGCCTTGAAGAGATTAGAACAAGAATCGCCATGGCGAAAGTAGCCTTTAGCAAGATGAAAAACATTCTGACCAATAAAAAGATGTCAATTGAAACGAGAAAAAGATTGTTGAGGGGATACATAGAACCTGTTCTTTTGTATAGATGTGAAACTTGGAAAATGTGCAGTCAAGCTTAAAAAAAACATCTGATGGCTGCAGAAATGTGGTTTCTGAGGAAAATGCAAAGAATACCATGGACAGACAGGAAAACCAATGACCAAGTACTACAGGGGACAAATGGCAATCGTAAATTGATTAGAGAAATTAGACGTAGACAGTCAAAATTTTTTGGACATGTTATGAGAAGAAATGAATTGGAGAACGTGGTGACAACTGGCAAGATCGAAGGGAACAGACCACGGGGAAGACCGAGAGGAAAATACCTGGATGGCTTGGCCACATGGCATGGACGAGACATGAACACTGAGCTGATCCACGACTCTGGTGATCGAGTGAAATGGCGAGTCATGACCGCCCACGCTTTCCGGCATTACACATGATATATGATATCGTTGCTGTGAAGTTGGAACCGCGACTAACTAACTAACTAACTAACATATATATATTATAAATTGATGTATTAAAACTAAACGGTGATCCTTAAGAAACCGCTATGTCTACCAGTCTGACTGATGTGTTTTGTATGTCGTCTGGTCCCATTGGATAGAGCTGAGTAAATAGGAGCAGACTAAATCCCAAGACCCCAACAAGCTGGCTCCGCGGCGAAAGGGTTACCAATGCAATTCGTAACCCCGCATACCGCGTTAAAAACACAGCTGTGGGCGATTTGGAAGCAGACTGCTTTGCGTTCGTTTCCATACAATGGTATGAGTTCCGGTGGTTCAGAAAACAATGGTAAACTACTGAATGTAAACTTGCCTTGGGATCACAAACAGCCAAAAATTGCTGGAGTTGACTGCTACGTGTAGTAAAGTATATGCAACTAACTTTTTAAACACTTGGGCACGCAGGAGAGAGAGAGAGAGAGAGAGAGAGAGAGAGAGAGAGAGAGAGAGAGAGAGAGAGAGAGAGAGAGAGAGAGAGAGAGAGAGAGAGAGAGAGAGAGAGAGAGAGAATAATAATAATAATAAGTCTTTATTTTCAAAGGGTTAAGAATTGGGCACGCAGGCCCGTCTGACATTCTGCCCTTCTTCTCTATTTCCTCTCATACATTCTTTCATTCAACATCACTTATGAAGCAACTTTTGACAACAAAAGAACATTAAAACGCATGAAAAATAATCAATAACAAATGACTCACTGAGGCAGTGTTTAACATGGGCATTATAAATACCTAAGGAGGGTGTAACGTGCCATACATAAGGGAATGTTTTTTGGCTAGTTGTCGTTTGAGATAAGTTACCATTATTGTCTTTTTTGTGTTATTTGTTATGGGGGCATGTAGTCTGTACTAAGGTAGTGTTCAAACAGGTTGCGAATGTATGAATCATGATTTGTGGTGTCTTTGATTTCTTGTGGAAGATTGTTCCACAACTGAGCGGCAGAGTATGCTAAGCTTGTTTTATATAAGTCTATCCTAGGTTTAGGGACATGAAGTATATTTAGTCGTTCGCTATGTCTAGCGTTATATTTAAACAATGGCCAAAGGTAGCTTGGAGCATTTTGAAATAGGATTCTGTGAATTAGTTTGGTCTTATTAAAAAGCAGGCGCTTGTGGAGTGGCAGTAACCGGAGACGTTTATATAGGTTAGAATTGTCGGTAAGCTTTTCACCATTAATTAAACGCACTGCCCTTTTCTGGAGTGAATATAGGCGTTTTGTTATTGATTTGGAGCATCCATCCCAGACTGTGGAGCAGTAATCAACATGTGTTTGTATATGAGAAGTATAGAATATCTTTGTTGTGTTTTCGTCAAGGAAATTTTTAATTTTGGCAAGTTGGTATACTTTTTTGGCTATTTGTTTAACTAGAGCATGAACATGTGAGTTAAAAGTTAGATTTTGATCTATGATAACACCCAGTGTCTTGTGCTCGGTGACACTTTCTACAGGCGTGCTGCCAATGTGCAGCTGAAGAGTTCTCTGCGAGTTTAGAGTGTGAAGTCTTTGCCTGGTTCCTATTAACATAGACTTTGTTTTAGTAATGTTAAGTTGCATGCGGTTTGCATGACTCCAGTTAACTACACTATTTATTTCCTGTTGCAAGGATAATTCTAGCACATTACGATCAACAGCGTTCGTATATACTGTGCAGTCATCAGCAAATAGATCGCAGGACGACGACAGATTTAATGGAAGATCATTTATATAAATGGCAAATAATAGAGGGCCAAGAATAGACCCCTGAGGTACTCCAATATTAATGGTAATGGCTTGAGATAAAACTTTATTGTGTGATACTACTTGCTTTCTGTCTAATAAGAATGATTTTATTAATGTCACTATATTAAAACTTACTTTCATTGTTTCTAGTTTTTTAATTAGAATAGTATGATCTATCATATCGAATGCTTTCCTAAAGTCTATAAACACCGCTCCACATATAGTATTGTTGTTAATATTTTGATGCCAGTTTTCTATCATGTTTGTTAGTGCCGTATGGCAAGAATATTTTGGCCGAAATCCTGACTGACTGTCAACTATCAGTTTATGGCGAACTAAGTGATCTAGTGTTGTTTTGTGGATGTGCTTTTCTAGCGGTTTGGATAATGAGGATAATATGGAAATTGGTCTATAATTACTCATGAGACGATCGTCTAGAGGACCAGCTTTTAAATGAGGATACACTTTAGCGATTTTAAAGGCTGATGGGAAGTGACCTCTGGTTACACATTGATTATATATAAAAGTTAGTGACTCGCAGATCGCCGGTGCAGCATGGCGAAGGATCCGACTACTAATTCCATCTAGTCCTGATGAGTTATTGTTTTTTAGATTACGGAGATGAGTAAATACTTCAGTTGTCGTCATTAGCGGTATGTTGGAGGAAATGTGTCCATAGCATTTGTTCTCACAGAATGATGATAATAAAGATATGTCATGAGGCACATCTGGTATTGCAGCCTTCAGTTGGTTTATGTCGGACTGAAAGTATCTACTGAATTGATCACATGTAACCTGATTTGATGGTAATGATTGTGATGATTTGTGTTTGTTTGTCAAGGTATTAATTGCTTTCCATATATCTTTAGTGTTGGTTTTATCTATTACTATGTTCTTAAAATAGTTTTTCTTTTCCTTCCGAATAACATATTGAACTTTGTTTCTCAGACTACGGTACATAGTTAGATCTCTATTTTTGTGAGCCCTGTCGCGATCTCTCATAAGTTCAACTACCTCCTGTGTGATCCACGGGGGCTTTGTGTGATGTTTAACACGAACTTCCTTAAATGGAACATGTTTATCAAATATACTTAGAAAGGTCTTTAGCCAGTGGTCCAGAGCATCGTCTGGGTCAGGAAGCTGGTAAACATAATCTAGAGATGAGTTGACCAAATCTTGTAAGAAGACGTCTCGATTGAAATTTTTGTAATTTCTATATTTTATGCTTATATGTTTGTGTTTGGGAGTTTTGGTGCCCCTTCTCGACCACGTGCAACATACTGGATAGTGATCGCTCATTGCATTGATAGGTACACTACATTCTGTGATGTTATCAGCACACGTAGTATAAATATGATCTATAAGTGTTGCAGATGATTTAGTGATTCTAGTGGCTTGTTTGACTAACTGTTGGAAATTATATGACTCTATTATGTTTTCCCATGTTTTGTTTGATTTGTTAGCGTCTATGTTGAAGTCACCTAGCAATATTATTTCCCTAGCATTACTAAAGACTACACCCATCATAGAGGTGAATTTTTCATACCAGATATTTCCTGCACTGGGGTTTCGATAAAGATAGCCAACTACTAGCGGTATGCAATTTTGAAGTTTAACCTCTATCCATACACACTCAATCTCACAGGTTTCAAAGTCTAGCCTGCGGTGGGCGTTAAGCGAGTTGGAAATATAAACTGCAATACCCGTCTCTTGTTTCTGATAGGGATCTCTTCTAATGGTTTTAAAACCTCTGATAGCGATGTCATCATCTGAGATGTTGCCATTTAATCGACTTTCGCTAACGCCAAACATGTGAAAATTTTGATTAAGTATAAGTGATAGTTCGGGCAGCTTCCCTAATAGATGGCATATGTTTACATGCCCGATTCTGAGCCCATTATTCCTGAGCCAGTGTTCGTACTTATTAGACATTTCAACAATGCGTAATCACAAGTTTAAAAGCAAAACACACACACACAAAGTGAATACAACTTACGTCCCTTATTACAAAACACACTCTAAAGTACAGAGAAACAGTAATATCTCCGTAAATATATAAAAATACGTACACAGATCCGTAAGGAAGAGCAGTGAAGACCCCCTCACTCACCGTGAAAACACAATTAGAGTTATTATAAAAGCTATACAGCCAAGTACTATCAATTAATATAAAGTCAAAACCAGTCAATGTTTGTAATAACTTATAACCTAATACGTTACTAGATCAAGTTATAACCAAATATGCAGATAAACGTTTAAGGAGAGGCTCTTTCTTGTACCGAGATCCGGTGTAGCTTTGTGCTAAGTTGCTAGTAAATACCAGGTTGTGTTGGTTGTTGGTATAGCGACATTATAAGTGCTTGACGAAGTGTAGCTGGGCTATACCGTGTGAGGTGCAACCATTCTAGATTACAATTAAATGGGTACTGATGATGTCTCAAGGGTATGTAATGACTACCAACTAGAGCCTCTGGTTGGTGGCTAACAGGAGGTTGTGCTGGCACGTCGTTGTTGCTGAGAGTCGGATCCTTTCTGGGGAGAATAGGAATCATATCTTCGTAATTATTACCCTCCTGTGTGAAAGACGACGTATTTAACTGACTTGGTGTTGTGGTAGTGTCCCGTCTGGCTTGGATTTCAGGTGCAGTGGTTATGAGTGGTCTGCACACTTCTATCCTATTGGTACTTGATGTAACGGGAGTATGTCGTCTGGCTTGAGTTTCAGGAGTAGCTAAAAGTGTCCGGCGCGATCCCGTATTGGATGTATGGTATGTCCGTTCTGGATATTTTAAATTCTTGGCGAGAAAGAGAGAGGCCACTGAATTATTACATGAGTGAATCTTGAACTGTCCTCAGTCTACACGAGAAGCAGGGGTTGCCCAACACAACAGTGCAAAAAGGACATTAAAGACACCCTAGGCACGAACACGCATAAAGCAAGAGAACTGGCACAAGATTGATAATCTGTCTGCAGGGGTGGTGACATCATAACATTATACAGTAACTTGCCGCACTGTTACATCAAGCCTGTGGATCAATACATCCGACTTCGACACAGCTCTCCGGGTCACTAGAACCATCAGCCCCTCTCCCACTTCAAGGTGGAGACAAGACAGACGGGTCTGGTAGGCTGTGATAACGGCAGCATTCTGCAAAGGACTGGCCAAATGGTCATGACAAGTCTACCAGTAAGATGGCTGGTTTTTGTATCTCTGTTAATCTGACCCCTACCCGTCAACATGTGATTCCTTAACCAATGAGGGAGTACAGCTCCAGTCACATGGAGAAGCAGTTCCAACTCCCTAATTTTAATTTGTCATTTACTGCCTATATAGTCCCTTGAACCTGAGGAATTAAGGCCGCCTGGCTAGTGCAGTTCCCGCGAACTGTGCAGGTTAAAGTTTTCTCTAACACCTATGCTAATTGACACCAGGACTGAGAAACGCAACCTGAACTGTTAACTAACATGTCGGTGCTCGCAGTTTCAACTTCACGACAAAGGGACACTCCATAATGCTCCCTTCCTGTGCAAGCAAAAAAATTCCTCCTCAAAGTGCTCCCATGTGAAAAGTGGAACAAACAGCAGTTCCTATCAAACCAACAGCACGTATGTCAGAGTCTAGAGTAGTGCAGTGATGCAGTGACCTCGTTACGCCCGCCAGGCGACTTAGTCCCCAGCAGGGATGCCGTAACTTCGTTACGTCGCCAGGCGAGTAGTAGTTACCTGCCCGCGAGGTTGCTGGCTGACGAGACGGCCAGCGGTCAGGCAAGGACGACGCAAGACGCACGCATGCCTCGTGAAGCCACTTCAGGTGGGAGGCAAGTTGCGAGCTATAGGCAGACAGCTCTGGGACGTCGACTCGACTGGACGCATGATGAGAGAAAGGCGTTGTGTGGTTTCTGTGCCTGAAAGTCGAGTGTCTGGACATCTTGAGAGATAGACTGTGAGCTGTATTGTGTATGTAAGTGTATTGAAGTGTAAAGTATATCTTGTAGTGATCATCGTACTGTATATGATCTGTAAATAAATCCATTGAACGTTGTGTCGTTGAGTCTCAAGTCAAATCACGTTGTACTTGTACTGTCTCACATGTGTTAGGTTAGCGAGCCAGGTTTAAGACCCTGACATGTGTGGACGTGGTGGCATTCGTCCGGCTTTGAAATGAACGTGTTTATGTAATTAACAGTTAAAACTAGAGTTTGTGAACTTAGAATTTTTGTCAAACTTTATGGTACATATAAATTTGATCGTGGAAGGCTCATTTTGATATATTACTACATTGTTTAAACATGGAGACTATTTGTAAACGTACAGTGCATACATATTGTTTGATCTTGTAAACGTGTAAAACATTTGTGATTGTTGAACTTGTCACCGTTTTGACCTTGTCGACATTGTGATCTTGTCGCCATTGTGACCTTGTCGCCATCTTGTAAACTTGATGTCTATGTCCTTACTGAATGTCATCTTAATGTAAGTGATGTGTCATCAATGTTGTAGAGTGTTGAGATATATGTAGATTGTCTTTGTGAATTGAGTTGTGGAACGCAAAAAGTTTTGGGAAAGAAAGTGACTTGTGTTTTGAAAAAGAAATTGTTGACGGAAAAAATTACGACCTACAATTACACTCAACGCCATACAAACCTAATCAATACTTAGTGACAAGCAGGCACACCACGTCAAATAGACGCTAATTTATTTCCTCCAAAAACAAAGCAGGTTTTCCGTACCATCTGAAACCCTTGCGCGTAGAGGTCATTTGTGTTTTCGAAGTAGCGACCCTACAGTTCCTAGCCCGATTTCCAAGCGTTCTTCACCGCATCCAGGGCACTTGAGTATATTTTTCTTTTCATATACTTTAAGGATGCAAATTTAGGCACGTATTGTCAATAGAACACAATTGTAAATTGTTTACTTTACTAACCACTTATAACAAATTGTGTGGCTGGTATTTCTTTGGCATCTTCCATCATGTCTTCATTAAATGATTTCATCGATATAGGGTTAAAGTTGAAGTTAACAGGTGATGAACTGACAAAATGGAGTGAAACTAAATACTCGGAACACCTTCGTGAGAAAGCTGAGGAACGCGATGAAAGAGCAGCTGAAAGAGATGCCAAGCAAGCAGAAGCAGAACTGTCTGCTAAGACAAAACAAGCTGAGATAGATAGTGAACTGAAAAAAGCTGAAATAGCAGCTCAGAGTAAGAGAGAAGAGCTGGAGTTATGTAACAGTAAGGGAGGAGTACTGGGGTATTATTAGAATCTAGTGGGAAACAGATACAGCACGATTGAGCATCGAGAGTGAAAGGGAAGGAGATGCTCAATCGTGACGTATTGGGTTGGCAAGGGCAGTTAAGATCCGGCCTTTGACTTGAGAGGAGGTTAACATCAGTCTTTTTGACGAGACGAGAAGCCGATTGTCATCTTGTGCAAATAAACTTTATATCAACAAAAACAACATGCCTTCGAGTTCTTGTACACTGGTATAGGACTCGAAATGGTGCCGCTTAACCACGATACTGGATTTGGCCGTCGCGGACGCAATCCGAAGTACTAGGAAACCTTCAAAGGATCCAGACCAGACTGCCTAAAAAAAGGTATTTAGAACAGACGTTTTCTCGAGTCAGTTTTAAAAGGAGCTACTGTCTGTTCGAGGTTTTTATCAAAGTCGGGAACCGCTTGTTACTGTTCCATGCTCCGGTCAATTAACTCCTAGAAACAGTTTCGGCACGTGGTGGAACAACCAGTGAAGTGATGCCTGCCCAGTAAAATTCAGTAATCTGCAAATACAGAGGCCGAAAGCCCGCCCAGGGGTGGTCCTCTGTAAGGCTGTTACAGAGGCTTGATATAGCCGTTGCTTTTCATTGTACAACTCAAGAGGCTTGGTAGAGCCGTCGCTTTGCATAGTACAACTCAAGAGGCTTGATATAGCCGTTGCTTTTCATTGTACAACTCAAGAGGCTTGGTAGAGCCGTCGCTTTGCATAGTACAACTCCAGAGGCTTGTCATAACCGCTCCTTCGCAAATTTATACCTCAAGAGCCTCAACATAGCCGTTGTCTGAACTTTGGCGTTATCAAAGGGCTTGTCATGGCCGTTGTCTGAACTTTGGCGTTATCAAAGGGCTTGTCATGGCCGTTGTCTGAACTTCAGCGTTATCAAGGGGCTGGTCATAGCCGTTGTCTGAACTTTGGCGTTATCAAAGGGCTTGTCATGGCCGTTGTCTGAACTTCAGCGTTATCAAGGGGCTGGTCATAGCCGTTGTCTGAACTCTAGCGTTTCAAAAAAAAGGGCTTACCATGGCCTGAGTTTTGCTAATTTCAAATCGCCAGCCACCTACGTTGTCGCTATCTCAAGACGTCGATGATGTACCCCACCCGGGGTGAAAACAAAGGCTACAAATCTCAGATGGGACCCGACCAGGGGTTGAAGATTATCCCGGCATCCCTGGAGAAGTGACGAAATTGACTGGGGGAAGAGGCAGACTACCTGAACTCTGCTACCTGAACTCCGCGACTGATTTTCAGCTGAAACAGGCTCCTGGTGATCGAACGAAATCTGACGCCGAGTCGAAGAAAGTACGTGCTTGAGTCAGGAAACAAAATCAAGGTGAAGTTGTGTGGTTCTCAAACCTAGAAACTAACTGTAGTTTTACGAAACAAGTGAGTGTATTCCTTAAATTAAGAAATTGAAATTGTGTGGTTCTTTGCTTGCTTTGTTTAAGTATATTTCAGCACGGCGGAACAGGACACCTTAGCACAGGTCCATCACAGCACAGTGGAGAAACAGGCATAATTTCGGCTGAGTTCAAGAATATGCAGAAGAAGAAGTAGAAAGGTTGTTTCAGGTTGATAGATATTTAAAAAGGAAGAAATATGAATTACTTGAGTGGGGAGTTACAACGTGTTAGTACATGGTTAGGGGAATTAAAGGTGTCAATTACGGAAGTAGAGAATTTTCTGGAAACGTTGAAGAACAGAACGACTAGAAAAGACCCTTATAGATTTAAGGTAGACTGTAATGGAGTAGGAAAGAATAACAGGAGACAGCCATTGCTTAATAAAGACAGAAGACAATATGGTTATGACGAACCAAGGCCTGATCTATATAGAGTAAAAGACGGTGAGAACAGACGAAATAGTGGAAGGTCGGACTGGTATAGTAGTTATAAATACAAAAATGGGCGTGAGAGAAACATTTCAAGGAAATCATGGGACTGGCCCTCTCACAGTGCAACTGCTAGAAAAAGACGTGACGACTGGTTAGAGAAAAGGCAAAGACAATATCTAAACTCAGGTGTAAGAGACAGAGTTGAACCTGTAAATAAAATACAGACTAATCCTAAAATGGTTGCGAATGTGACTAGTAGACAGGAAAAGAAGACGACGATATTAGTAAAGAAAAGAAACCGAGAGACACAGACGCAGGCAGTTAATACGATAGAAAATAGTACACAGACTCAGGTAGATACAGTAAAGAAAAAGGTCCAGGTACAACCAGCCGGCAAGATAACAAAGGGAAGTCAAACTGATGTAATAGAGACTCAGTCAAAACCAACTCATTTGACTAAGAGAGACAAGATTGAAGTTAGGAAAGATGGACAGACGAGGACCAAGAACGAAAGAAAGACAATGAAGAAAAGTATTAAGGAAAGGAATAGTATGATTGTAAATAGAGGTAGTGCCGTGTCAAGTTCTTCAGCTATAGACAGGAAACTAATTCCCAAATGGTGTAGGAATATTAGCTGTCAGAATTCAGGTTACGGAGAAGATATTCCTACAGCCGAATATTATAGCGATGCTGAAACAGATATTATTACTAATGATTCAGAGAATGAGAGAGTTGCACTACGAGCAGATCCTGAATCGAAGCGTGATGTTCCCTCATACGGAGTAGTGACTGGTGGACAGACGGACAGAGTTTTGGGTAGTGACTCTTTCGAAATAGATAATAGCTTATATGACAAGAAAGTAGGGAAGGCTAAGGGACGAAGACCGAGAAAGAGAAAGAAAGTCAGACGTTTTAAAGATGACTATGGGAATAGGGCCGACGTGTTTGCAGTAAACTATAATGAGTCTGATGAAGGAACTATAATTAGTGTGTCGTCTGAAGACGAGATGGGAAGGTATAAACGTTACGTAAGGTACACAGGAAATAGTGAGCAGACTGACGCAAATAAAGGAAATGGAAAGAACTCATTTAAGAAGAAGAATAGTGGTAGACAGTTAGCGGGAATTTACTCAACGACAGAAAGTGACTTAGGTAAAATAGAAGACCTTAGGACCTTAAGACCTGAGTACTTTAAGAAGTTGACAACAGATAGTGAAGATGACATTATAAGTGAAAGACGGGTTAATGTATTGAGAGACAATGAAATATTTAACTTGGACACACTCTTTAACGGTTAAATTTCCTGGGGTGAGGAAGGAAAATGGAATAGTTTTGGTGTATGAGAAGAATTGCGATTTGAGCATATAGGTATATGAGCTCTCTAAAATAGGCAGATGAATTTTGTTGGTGTAGTATCACATGGTACAGAATAGTCGAGGGTGTTGTTGAGGCTAGAGAGTTACGGCAAATGATATTCCACGTGGATTACGTAATACAGGATATCTTCTGTTTGGTTACGATGTAGGGAGAGTAAATTAAGTAAAATAGGGTAGATTCAGGACAGAATTAGTAGAGGGGGAGAGATAAATTAAGTATGAATGTTCGTATTAGAAGTGGTTTGACTCAGAGCTATGACGTTATGTCCGAGATAGTTTTGCTTGTTGGTTGGAGAAGAAAGAATAGTACCATTGACAGGTGAACCGAGAGTGTCTGGGGAGGAAATATAGATTGAGGAGGTACTGAGTATCCTGTGTGTAAAATAGCCAGTTGAACACGAGAATATTAAGAGTAAAAGACTGTAGAAGTGGATGCTTAGAAAATATGAGTGACGTCCTGCTTGCGGAGAAAGAAGAAAGTTGTTGTGTGGAGAAGTATAGAATAATAGTTACGAGATTAGTGACCTGTTGGAATGAAGTTTGTTTTAAAGAGATAGTAAATAGTGCTGTGAAAGCGCTTTCAATATAAGTTGCGAGAGGTAATGTATAGGGTCTGACCTTCGTATAGGAGTGACTGATTGAGTAAAGTAGAGATATAAGAAAGCAGTGAATTGAGAAAGTCCTCTGGAATAATTCGTCTGGTTGTGCGTTGTTCGTACGTGAGTATAACTGTACTCAGACAGGTGTTCGTCGTGATGAAGGAAGTAGGAAAGAGGTGTGATGACGTCGCCTAAGTGAAGTACATAGATAAAATGTAAGAGTGGCGTTGATATGTCTTGTGTCAACGTGTGTAGAGGAGATCAATACGTGTAGATTGTGCTGAATGATTGCTGGAATGTTGAGGTGGCGTCTGAGCTGTTTTTTTTTGTAAAAATAGTAAGGACACGTTAGGTTGTCGTGTTGTGTGTCGTTGTCTGTGTGAATATGAGAAGAGTGGTTGATAAGTGACGTTGATAAATCGTGGAACATAGAGTATAAGAAAAGCGAGAAATAGAAAGAAAATGATTGGGAAATTGTGATGTCTTTTCGTAGAATATCTGACGTTGGAAGGAAATTATGGAAGTTGTGTGACGAAAACGGAGTTAACATTCTGAATGATGTTTCATAAAACATGTTTAGTATTCTTAACAGGAACGAGAAAAGAGAGGTCTGCTGTCAATTATAAGTGGCGTGGGTTGCAGTTCTGAAAGAATTCCGATATATAAGAGTGAAAGATAAGAAGGTAAACAAGGTTAGTAATGTTGGAGAACGTGTTCCGAGGAGAGTGACCGGTTTGATTATCGTCACGATACAAGAGGGCTAGGAAAGACTGGAGGATAGCTTAGAATAGTCGTGGTGAGATGTTAGAAAGTAATGATTACGTTAAGTAATTGCGTCGGATAGACGAGAAACTTAAAATTGGAATTAGTGCTTGGTACAACAAGTAGATGTGTTGGTGAGAGGTCTATAGTAAATAGACAAGTTCTTTTGATGGGAGTAGCATGGTGGAGATACTGTAGTTAACAGTAATGATTAAGAAGTAGTAGTGATGTTTGGTACAAAGCCATGGGAAATAATTGGTGTGCCGAGCCACAGGTTAAGTAATAATGATGATGCCTGGTACATTGAGATGACATTGGAATAACTGTAGTTTACAGTGCTTGCTTATGAGGATATTTTAGATGTTATGATGTATTAGGAGTTAGGCTGGAAAAAGATAGAAAATTGTGAGGGGAGATAATCAATGTTTGACTTCCAGAAAAAGGAACGGTCATTTGTTGAGTAGTGATTTTGGTTGAGGAGAACAAGTATTGTTCAGCGTTATGATGATCTGTAGATAACAGAAATAGATATATATATGTATATGTATATAAGTATTTTGGCATTAATGCTTGACATTGAATGGTTTTGTTTTATAACAAAATAGGTATGAATTGTAGGAAGAAATATGTGTTACAGTGATTAATATAGAAGGCCAATGAGGATGGGCCACTGTACGTAATAATTTGAAGGGAGTTGTATTTTTTTTTTTTGAAAACCTTCTCTTTAGCGAGAAGACAATTGTTTTATTGCCTCATGTATGTTTTTTTTTTGCTTGATTTGGTCCTGTAAAATGATTGTTATTATTTTAGAATAGGGTTATTGTGTTCTTAGACTTTTATGTGTAAACTACTGGTCCGTAAAAGAGACCAGTAGTAGTAGGTAAAAATAGATTAGGATGTATGTTGTATTATTTTAATCATCGTCACCATCATCATCACTATCATCATCATACTTTTAGTTGAGTTGCGGGGAAACATAAATGATTGTTACAAAAATTTGGGGGGGGGGGGGGGATTTGATGTCCTGTTGTGATTTTATTTCACTGTTTTGTGTGTTAAATAGTAGTTAATTAAGTTATGTTTAAATTACAGGGTTTTGTCTAGAATAAAGACAATACAGAGGGCTTTAATTAGGACCCTTCGTTCAGAAAAGAGTTAATAGAGAGACACATTCTCTTTGTGAAGAATAAGTTCATGGGTGCTGTGATAATCAGCATAATAAGGTGGATATGGTACTGGAAACATATACCGGGGAAACTTTAGAGATACACTAAAGTAAGCATTAATTAGAAATATATGGGATTAGAAGCCACATGGGAGAAGAAAAGATTAATGAATATATTCAGTGGGGTAAAGCTAAGAAAAGTTTTAAACATAGTTTCCGGGGGGGGGGGGGGTCAGAAGAGCCATGATATACACGAGATTGCTGGGTTGTAGAAGAATTACCCCAGATGAAGAGTAAACATGAATTGGATCCATGTTTGACTAGACACTGTGGATAACAGTACAATAATAAAGGGGTGTAACTGTGTTAATGAGAAATGAACATAAGGGGAGACATAGTGACATGGGGTGTTTGTGGGTCCGTAATAAAGGGACTGAGATAAAGTTGATTGCAAGCAGTCACAGACATGAGTGGTTATTTTTGCTGCCGTGGGTTACGGCATGAATTATGAATTGAGAGGTGGAAGATTTTAGAGAGGCATTGGGCAGGATGTAAATGTTTATCCCTTTGGGTGTATTAAGCTTCAGAGATAGAATAATAAGTGGGTTGCTAGAGTAGTGTATATAGTGGTCAGATTACAATGTTGTGATGGTTAACATTTAAGGGGAGATTTCAAGGTTACTAGGTTGCTGTTGATAACAGCATAAGTGGAGCATTTTAGTAGATATGCCCATAAGAAATGGACATTAAGAGAGAACCTGAGGTATTGGAGAAGATTAGTTATACGAGATGATGAGGTTAGGTGAGGTGTTATGTATAATGTTGGAGGAGGTCTTAAGGGATAATAGACCTTTTTAATTGTGTCTTCGGGATGTGTTTTGTGGTTAACATTACAATGTGAGGTTGAGGTAAGGTAGTGTCTGTAATATATAGACACTTAGAAGTGAAGAATATTTTTGGATGATGGTTGGTATTTGATGCTGTAGATAGCAGCGTAAACTGTTACCATAATGAGTGGTACTGTGGGAGATATAATTGGTATAGACTTTATTACATAAAGTCTCAAAGAACATAGGGGTGTAAAGGGGTGTGTGATTTAGGTGAATGTTGTTTTTTTTTAAAGAGTTCTATTTCTTCTTTTAAATTCCGGTGGCCACCGATTCTTTGTCTTCCTATCGTGTGAAAGTAATTTCAGGTTAGTTGAAAGTGGGGGATTAGTAGCGTTGGTGATAAAAATAAGGAGTTGATGTTAGCGTTTGAAATTTTAAGCAGATTGCTTACGAAGAGAAGAAGGAGTAATTAAGAAGACGTGTTATGATGTTATGATGTGTTGTATAAAGTTGAGATTGAATTGTTATTAAAGATATGTAAATATGTTATGGTTGGATGAAGGGCCGGAAACGAAGAAGAAGGGGGTTGACTATATAGCAAGGGGAAAAAGTTAAAGAAATTTGAATATTCATTTAAGTTAGAGTTGGTATGGGAAAGATTAGAGGAACTGTGAGAAGAAAGGAAAAAGAGGGAATAGAGTAAGGGGATTAGGAGTAAAGAGTTTTCCTTTATAAGGAAAATTCTTTATTCAACATGGGGAGGTGTAACAGTAAGGGAGGAGTACTGGGGTATTATTAGAATCTAGTGGGAAACAGATACAGCACGATTGAGCATCGAGAGTGAAAGGGAAGGAGATGCTCAATCGTGACGTATTGGGTTGGCAAGGGCAGTTAAGATCCGGCCTTTGACTTGAGAGGAGGTTAACATCAGTCTTTTTGACGAGACGAGAAGCCGATTGTCATCTTGTGCAAATAAACTTTATATCAACAAAAACAACATGCCTTCGAGTTCTTGTACACTGGTATAGTTACAGTTAAAGATAAAGCAACTTGATACTGAGACTGCCATTAACAAAGAGTCTAAGAAATCTGAGAGACTGGAGAAAGAAAACCAGTACAAGAAATATCAAGGTATTGTACGTAATTATACCTCGGGTGACTGCATCGCAGCCTTTACCCAAAATTTTGAAACTTTAATGGAACATTACCAGGTTCCACTGTCTGAATGGAATATTGTTTATATGAGGAGTTTATCAGGGGAACCTCTTAAAGTCATTGAGACCATCCCCAAAGACCTCAGAAAAGATTACCATTATCTGAAAGCAAAGATTATGGCACATTTTATGTTAGATGAGGCAGGTTACAGAGAACAATTCAGCAAGTTGAGCCCAAAACCGACTTAAACGTTCTCTGATTACCTCTGCTTAGTCCGAGATATATTTACCAAATGGACTTCAGCAGCTAAAATTGACAAAAATTATCAAAGATTAGAAGATCTGATCATTAGAGATAAAGTCATTTCATCCATTCCATCAGCATTTTCAAAATTTTTGCAGGAGAATGAATGCACTAGTGTAGATGAGATTGAGAGACGTGGTTCGGAGTATTACACAGCGAACAAACATTGTTTTGCCAGTGAAGCTACTGACATAAATTTTGTAGCATCGGCTACCTATGGCAAACCCTATAGTAGGCAGAAACCTCATAAGCCTACATCTGAGAAGTATAATCACTGTAAATATTGTAAAATTTCACACCATCAAGGTGAGATGTGCGACAAGAACCCCGCATATCATACTTATCTACAACACATGGTAAACAGACAAGATAAGGAGCGTAGATCCTTCAGAAATTTGCGTAAATGTTTCCTCTGTAAGGCGTACGGACACTATCGCCATGATTGTAAAGGTAGGCAAATGACCAACAAAGCAAATGCCGCCTTGTTTGACAGTTCATCGTCAGATGAAGAACAATCAGAGAAACATCCTGTGAACTCAGCACAGGCTTTTGACATGTTTAACGCAAATAAATGTACTGTTTGTAACACCTTTTATGAAGATGGCATTTTAACATGCGGCCACTCCATTGGTAGTAGATTCCAAAGACAGGATAAACGTCCATCAGGGATACGTGAATGGCAAGTCTGCTACAGTCTTTCGGGACACGGGCAGCTCACTTATTGGTCTGAAGAGAACGTTCATAATGCCTACAGACTATACAGGCAGGCACATAACATGCAGAACATTCTCAGGCAATATTGAGAAATACCCACTAGCATGGGCATATATTGAAACACCTTTCCTCACTGGGAAAGTAAAGTGCGCTGCATTAACAAACCCAGTGTGTGATATAATAATTGGAAATTTACCAGAGGTGAATGATAAACCTCATGACATAACATCTCTGTGTATTGATGATAGCATAACATCACCATCCAATGTCATCATTGATAATGTTACACCACCTAATGAATGTATGGTAGCTAATGTAGCACTAAGATCTCATGACATCATTGATAACATTGTTTCATCACCATCTGATATCATTGAATGTGTGAACGCAGTAACTAGATCTACTGCTAGAGTGCAAGATGAAAGTAATCAAACTGAGGCTATACAAATGCTTAGCCCAGTATCACTACCTACTAACACCATGAAGGAGACTTTTGTAACAGCTCAAAAGGCTGACCCTTCATTGTCAAAATATTTTAATCTGATCGGCCAAAAGCCAAAAGTAACCAAGAATGCAAAATGGCATTTTGCTGTGAAAAATGATATCCTCACTAGGTATTATACCAGAGGTGAGAACACAACAGAGCAAACTGTTTTGCCAACTAATTATCGTAAGCAAGCCTTACATCTTGCCCATGATATACCTCTTGCAGGGCATATGGCATACGCTAAGACCAGATCAAGATTATTAACAGAGTTTCATTGGCCCAAATTTTGCAATGACATTAAACAATATTGCAGAAGTTGTGACATCTGCCAAAAACTGGTAAAAAAAGGTAAACACCCACAGGCAAAGTTACAAGTTACTGACTTAGCCAGTCGACCTTTTGAGAAATTATCTGTCGACATAGTGGGCCCTCTCAATCATACAACAACTAGAGGGAATAAATATAATCTAATTGTCATTGTAGCCGCTGGCCGGAAGCTATTCCGCTAAAGAACATAACTGCCAATGATATAATGGAAGTTTTCTTCCATATTTTTTCTCGGATAGGATTTCCAGACACTATCCAATCAGATAGGGGCACTCAGTTTATCGCCGCATCTACCCAAGCTTTCACCAAAATGTTGGGAGTGAAGCAATGTTTCAATTCCCCGTACCATCCTCACTCGAGTGGGATAATAGAAAAATTTAACGGCGATTTAAAGCACATACTTGCAAAAGTCACACAAGAGCACCCCAATAACTGGGATGTATATCTACCAGCTATTCTTTTTGCTTATCGCGAGGTACCACATTCTAGTACAGGTTTCTCTCCTTTTGAACTTATCTATGGTGCCAAACCACGTGGCCCATTGACTATGTATCATCAAATGTTAACTGACTCCACCCCAGTAATTAAACCCATATCATCATACGTATACGTTACATCATTGCGTGAAAGAATCATCAAATCTTGTATAATTGCAAAGAATGCACTAAAATTATCTGGTGCTACTTATAGACAGTATGCTGACAAAGGTAACAGGACAATAACGTTAACACCTGGACAGGACGTTCTTCTTCTACTACCTATTGACAGACACTTATTGACTGATTCTTGGCAGGGACCTTTTAAAGTGACGAGACAGATTTCACCTGTAGACTACGAGATCCAAATAAAAGACAAACACAAAATATTCCACATAAATATGCTAAGACCATACTACAACAGAGACAACGAACAAGACGATACAACAGCTTGTACAGTGATAATAGATCATGAAGATGACGAGGCTAGTGACGAAATTCCAACACCTGCATTAGACACGACAAACTGCTTGAAGGAGATCAAAATCAACCCAAAGTTAACTCAAGCAGAAACAGACAGTTGCACACAGCTAATACAACAGTACAACACCATCTTCTCTAACAACTCAGGACAAACAGAATTAGTACAGCATCACATCACACTCACGTCAAACACACCCATAAGATGCAGACCATACACCATTCCATTACATTACAAAGAACACTTACATCAGGAGATCATCAACTTAGAGAAAAACAACATCATAAGACGATCCCAATCAGACTTCTCATCTCCAATGGTCATAGTACGCAAAAAGGACAACACAATAAGACTCTGTGTCGACTATAGAAAGCTCAATAAAATAACTCTTCTAGATCTGGAGCCAATGGCAAACTCTGACGATCTACTGACAGAACTGACAGACGCTAGGTTCTTTACGAAGGTAGACATGACTAAAGGATATTGGCAAATAGCGGTAGACGAACAGAGCAGACATCTGACAGCATTTGCCACACCTTGGGGACTGTACAAATGGTGCAAACTTCCATTTGGGCTTGTCAATGCCCCAGCCACATTCGTACGTATGACACGACTTCTTCTAGTAGATATACCTAACATAATTTGCTATATAGACGACATCTGTGTTCACACAGAGACGATGACAGAGCACATAAAGACATTAGAACAGACATTTGAACGTATTAGACAGCACGGACTGACGGTAAAGCCTGCAAAAGTAGACATAGCCTACCAGGAAATATCCTTCTTGGGGTACAAAATATCCAATGGCTTTGTCATGACAGACGATAACATTGTGTCCAAGATACTAAAACTCTCACTTCCGACTACGAAAAAGCAAGTCAGAAGTTTGTTGGGACTGATAAATTATTACCGGCAGTTCATTCCTGATTTTTCCGAACTGACCGAAGTATTTACTAAATTACTAACAAAAGATAAACCGGAGAAAATTGTAAGCAATGAATGCCTAAAATTTGCATTCCGTAAAGTATTATCTTGTTTTTCTGATAATAGCTTACACAATCCCATCCTGAAATTGCCCAATCTCCATTTACCTTTCAGATTGCGTACAGACGCGAGCTCCGCGGCGATTGGAGCAGTCTTGTTGCAGGAGCATAATAACATCCTTCACCCTGTGTACTTCGTCTCCAGGAAACTGAAACCCAGAGAACGGGCATGGTCAATACCTCAGTTGGAAGCCTTAGCTTTAGTGGTGGGTATAACTAAATTGTCCAGATTCCTTCTAGGACGCCATTTCATCGTGGAATCGGACAGCAGCCCGTTGCGATTTATAAATTCAGGTGTACCTTCAAACCAGATGGTAGCGCGCTGGTCTTTGAAGCTCCAAGATTACAGCTTCGAGGTTCGACATATCCCAGGCAGAACCAACACGATTGCCGATCTTTTGTCCCGTTGTCCGACCGACCCAGTAAGCACCAATGTCTGAGTGCAGTGTGTAAAATACACTCAGATCAACACAGCCATCCATCAGTGAATATTTTTTTTTCCATTCACAAAAAGCTGTGTAACGTCTACAATGTGATGTGATAGGGGTTACTCCCAATATATATAGTGTTCGTATTTTACTAATTAATGTAGTGATTGTCGTGTATATTTTGTGTAGTGTGTGGTAGAAAGCGAACTTTATTAATTGTATATATTACGAAACAACAACAGTGCCACATTCGCTCAAAACTTACCGTAAGCGAACTATCCAATTTGACAGTGGTATCTGCGTGTGGAACTTTCCAGTGATATTTTAAATCTGTGTGTGAAAGTGTGACCTAAACATTGACAGCTACACCACTGCAGTCAACCGAAATCCAGAAGGTTTTATAGTGAAACATCCAACACATGAACGATTAGAACATTGTACACTCCGTAACTACATCAGACCGGAACAAGTGTGTTCTACAAGTTTCAACATCAGCTGTTTAATGTTCGTGTGTACTTCCGGATTAGTTAGGAATTTAGATCAAAATTAGCAGACGACAAATAAAAGTTTAAAAAGCTATGACGATGCTAAAATCTTTAGGAATCAACAAGTTTGAATACACGAATTGTGTGTTTATATATTTATGTAGTGTAATCTTAGAATCATATCTTGATTAATGTATTCATACTACCGACTTTTTCTCGTTAGTATGAAGAAACATCAAGCGATGACGCTAAGAAATAGAATAATTATTGTAAAATATTATATTTCATAAATTTTGAAGTTATTCCCCTTTCATTTAGTTGTTATTACATCATTACACAAAGGGCCATAATTTGAAATGTATACTGTAATGTGTTGTATATAAATAGCCATGTTGTTGCCCGATTGTTAACACACCAGGAAGCCATCTACTGGGCATGGTAGAGTATTACCGACATTGCAGACCAACACAAGAGCTCCTGGCCAAATGAGGTCAGGGTTTGAGCGTTTAATGCGACTTTTATATTTCGGTCTAGCCAGATGGTTTTTGTTTCAAGAACCATATTATTACGTTTTTTTTGGAGGCTGCGAGGTAGATGCTTGGAGCTGGTACTACCGATCTGACTGGGTCAATAATGCAATTGAGTTAATCAGCCATCGAGAGGATGAAACTTGACCAGTGTTAAAGGTTGAACACCACATGTCGTTGAATACAACTTCCATTTCTTATATGTTTCTATGGCAGATGTGTATTTCCATGTATTATGATACCAATGTATATAACAACAGAAGGGTCGACTCTGACAAGGTTAAAATATTAACCCAATATGTACATATATTATACATGAAAGATGACATCTTTCATGAAGTTGCCGGGGGAGCATGTCAGAGTCTAGAGTAGTGCAGTGATGCAGTGACCTCGTTACGCCCGCCAGGCGACTTAGTCCCCAGCAGGGATGCCGTAACGTCGTTACGCCGCCAGGCGAGTAGTAGTTACCTGCCCACGAGGTTGCTGGCTGACGAGACGGCCAGCAGTCAGGCAAGGACGACGCAAGACGCACGCATGCCTCGTGAAGCCACTTCAGGTGGGAGGCAAGTTGCGAGCTATAGGCAGACAGCTCTGGGACGTCGACTCGACTGGACGCATGATGAGAGAAAGGCGTTGTGTGGTTTCTGTGCCTGAAAGTCGAGTGTCTGGACATCTTGAGAGATAGACTGTGAGCTGTATTGTGTATGTAAGTGTATTGAAGTGTAAAGTATATCTTGTAGTGATCATCGTACTGTATATGATCTGTAAATAAATCCATTGAACGTTGTGTCGTTGAGTCTCAAGTCAAATCACGTTGTACTTGTACTGTCTCACATGTGTTAGGTTAGCGAGCCAGGTTTAAGACCCTGACAACGTACATGCATACATTATAAGGCCGCAGCCAGAATGCCAACACAACAGTCTTGCCACAAGAAGTACAGTTCATCATCAATGGAAGCAGCAGTCACTAGAAAAACCAGCAGTTGCACGCACGTTAAACTGACATTTTAACTGATATATCAAGCACAAAGAACACAGCACATACCTGTCAGTGTTTAATCATTGTTCAAGCATCTCTTCCCCCGCTGTACACAAGCAATACTTGTCAGAAGTAAACACAATAATAACAATTAAATAGTCAAATCTGGCAAATAATAAATCTGAACCCCCCACGAGATGGCAGTATATACGGGCTATGAAAGATATACAACATGACCAATTATGTGATTTAAACGAGGTCTCCCAACAGAAGATAACACAACACCAGTATGTTGTACAGAAATTTGGTTATATTGTCAATCAAATGTTCATATTTATACACCATGTCCTGGATTAAGATTCACATGTTAAAAAAAGATGAAACACAGAAAGGCTGATTCCACTGGTTGAATAAAGAACCTATTTCATCTATTTCAATAATGATACTACACTGATGTTCTCTTTATCAACAACAGTTAGCTGCATGTTCTTTGCAGGACATCACAACAAACCTCAGCATTACTGGTTATTTATGTTTTTAGAGACTTTTACATTCAGCAGTTTGCCGTTGCTTTATGAACAGTCGGCGCTCATACCACTGTGAAAATCAGAGCAAAGACATCTGTATGAATAAAGGTAACAAAATATAGACTTATCCATTCAAGTAATGTATCACCTTCTCCACTAGATTTCAGTATTGCTTTCTTTGTTCGAGTAAAATATAATCTTACATGAGTAAAGTAGCAATTTACTTGAGTAAAGTATTACTTTCCCCACTTGAGTAAAATACAGCCTTATCCATTTGAGTAAACTATCATCTTCTCCGCTAGATTAGCACTGCCTTCTTTGTTCGAATAAATTATCATCATCTCCACAATATTAAAGCATAGCCTTCTTTGCTCAAGTAAAGTATCTTCTTACATGAGTAAAGCATGTTATTACATTAGTAATAGTTGTCCTTCTTCATTAGATTACAGTATTGCCTAGAACTTTGTTCGAGCACTGTATCATCTTACTTAGTAAAATGTCATTTCTTGGTTTAAATGAAGTAAACATCATCTTCTCTACTTAAGTAAAGTATCTCATCATCTTCTCTGTTTGAGCAAAGTATCATCTTCTCCACTAGACTAACATACGACCTTCTCTGTTGAGTAAAGTCAACTATCATTTTTTTTCAAGAAAAGTATCTTCTTCTCCATTCAATTAAAGTATCATCTTCTCCACTCAAGTAAAGTTGATTTTTTTCCACTGGAGTAAAGTAAGGTATCTTTTTGAGTACTATACAATGTCATTATCTTCTCAGTTTGAGTAAAGCATCATCATCTCAATTCGAGTAAGTTTTTTCCCCACTGAAGTTAAGGTGTCTCCACTATTCGAGTACTATAAAATATCATCATCTCAGTTCTGTCCAATTTGTTTGTTTGACTTTCGTGAGTCACTGACATACAGTAGAATATGTTCTATATAACATTTCAGTACCCTATTTCTGACACTTATTGTTAATGGCTTATTGTATAAGATACGTTTCCTTGTCTGAAATGCAGCTTTTGCTTAGACTGCAGTTAATCTATGTCACGCATCTTCCATCCAATGTTAGGACAGCTCCTAAGTATTTTAATTGATTAACTTGGTCAAACATTTTCCGTTCTATTGTTATGTTATTGTTATTCTATTGTTATGACCAAGTATTACAGGAGACAAATGAAAATCGTAAATTGATTAGAGAAATTAGACGTAGACAGTTAAAATTTTTTGGACATGTTTTGAGAAGAAATGGATTGGAGAACTTAGTGACAACTGGCAAGATTGAAGGGAACAGACCAAGGGGAAGACCGAGAAGTAAATACCTGGATGGCTTGGCCACATGGCATGGTCGAGACAGGAACACTGAGCTGATCCACGACTCTGGTGATCAAGTGAAATGGCGAGTCATGAATGCCCATGCTCTCCGGCATGGCACATGATTGATTGATTGATTGACTGTTATGTTACAGTTTGGTGGTCTTCTTTGTTTCTTCATTGTTTCTGTTTGCTTGAAATGTAAAGAAAGTCCCTTTTCCCCCCACTCTATTACTACAATGCCCCTGCGTTGTCAGCAATCAATACTACACACATTTTTTTTTTTAATTCGCATATCCTTTACAGGACATCACTGTGAACAGCAGCATCTTTCAGCTGTCTGTTGATCTCTTGGCAAGATTACGCTCAGTAGTTTGCCACTGCTTTCTGAGCGGCCAGCTCAGTTATCCCGCAAGTCATCAGCGGGGGTCGAACCGCTCCCAGCTCTCGCCCGCTATGAGACTCTGCGTGATAAACAGGATTACGGAGAAAGTGTTGTAACCCCTCGGCCAGAGAGACCAGCAATACTACACATAATAGATGTTTATATTATAATCTCCAGAATATACCCTTGGCCTCTCTTTGATATCTCTCTCTATTACTCAGCTACAGAGATAGAAGTGAACTGGTTAGATAACACAACCATGTCTTACTCCCGACTTTATATGTTCCCAATTGACCTCATCATTTCCCAATTTAATTGCTGCTACTTGTTTCAAGTAAATATTTTTATTTTTCTGAGATCTTTCAAATCAATGTCGATATTTTCCAACATTTTAATAAATGCATTATATTATACTTTATCAAATGCCTTGGTATAATCTATAAAGCATAATATGTCTTTCTGTATCTCTATTGGTCTCTGAAACCCCCATTAACCAAGGCAAATGACACTGATCTCACAAGCAAATGATACACTTCAATGCAGCAGATTCTCAGCTGAAAATTTAGTTGACAGAGGTGGAGGAGGATGGCAGAAAATAAGGATGTGGGTTAGGAGGGTAGAAAAAGCCCACAACAGGAACCCTGTAGGGCCTGTTATGTGTTAGAACCATTACATTCTGCAGGTCTGGATGGGCGGAGGAATCATTGGCCAGTCTTTCCCTCTTGTAGTGGACAATGAATGCAGGCGTTAAACCATCGTCCAATCGTCATCATGATATTATTAGTGTAACTCCCTAGTGATAACATCAACATGGCCACTCGGTTAGGTGAAGAAGAACATATATGAGGAGAAAGACGAGAAAAAAAAAAAAAAAAAAAGAAGCTGAGGGGGACTATATGAAAGGAGAGCAGTAAGGTGAGGAAGAGATGAAGAATGAGGACAAGAAGCAGAAGGTAAATGGGATGGGAAGCAAATGAGGATGAAGAAACAGTGAAGAAGTTAGTGGAAAACAGGGGAAGAAGAATGATACAAAATAAAAACAAATGCAATCCAAACTATTCTACAGTGCTTTAGGTCTTAAATAATTTTACACTAAAAAATGAAGACACATACAACAGATTGCACACTTTATTGCCTGGCATATTTCACTGTATCTTGTCAGGAGCATACTGCAGAAACTGAAAGAAATCAACATATTTTAAAGCAGCGTAATGAATCCTCACAGCTGAAATTCACAACAGGGTGAATTATGTTGCGTTGATATATGATGATTTATTTCTGTAGTAGCAACTGACAATATACAGAGAAATATAACGGGTAATAAATTTTGTGATATATTGTATCTACATTAGTCAAATCCACAAAGGGAAAACAATGTTCTGATGTCATCTACTCACACTTTAAGTTGTATACAGATTTAATCTAGTCCTTAACTTGATGTCATCTAACCACACATAATGTTCTATACATGTTTCTTAGTCGTTCTCTTGATGTCGTCTACCCACACATAATGTATACATGTTTTTTTCTAGTACTTAACTTGATGTCATCTACCCACACTTTATGTTGTATACAGGCTTCTTCTAGTCCTTTCCTTGATGTCATCTACCCACACGTAGTGTTGTATACAGGCTTTTTCCAGTCCTTTCCTTGATGTCATATACCCACACATAATGTTGTATACATGCTTCTTCTAGTCCTTTCCTTGATGTCATATACCCACATGTAATGTTGTATAGAGGCTTCTTCTGGTCCTTCGCTTGTCTGTCATCTACCCACATGTCCCAGAAACAAGAGACGGGTATTGCAGTTTATATTTCCAACTCGCTTAACGCCCACCGCAGGCTAGACTTTGAAACCTGTGAGATTGAGTGTGTATGGATAGAGGTTAAACTTCAAAATTGCATACCGCTAGTAGTTGGCTATCTTTATCGAAACCCCAGTGCAGGAAATATCTGGTATGAAAAATTCACCACTATGATGGATGTAGTCTTTAGTAATGCTAGGGAAATAATATTGCTAGGTGACTTCAACATAGACGCTAACAAATCAAACAAAACATGGGAAAACATAATAGAGTCATATAATTTCCAACAGTTAGTCAAACAAGCCACTAGAATCACTAAATCATCTGCAACACTTATAGATCATATTTATACTACGTGTGCTGATAACATCACAGAATGTAGTGTACCTATCAATGCAATGAGCGATCACTATCCAGTATGTTGCACGTGGTCGAGAAGGGCACCAAAACTCCCAAACACAAACATATAAGCATAAAATATAGAAATTACAAAAATTTCAATCGAGACGTCTTCTTACAAGATTTGGTCAACTCATCTCTAGATTATGTTTACCAGCTTCCTGACCCAGACGATGCTCTGGACCACTGGCTAAAGACCTTTCTAAGTATATTTGATAAACATGTTCCATTTAAGGAAGTTCGTGTTAAACATCACACAAAGCCCCCGTGGATCACACAGGAGGTAGTTGAACTTATGAGAGATCGCGACAGGGCTCACAAAAATAGAGATCTAACTATGTACCGTAGTCTGAGAAACAAAGTTCAATATGTTATTCGGAAGGAAAAGAAAAACTATTTTAAGAACATAGTAATAGATAAAACCAACACTAAAGATATATGGAAAGCAATTAATACCTTGACAAACAAACACAAATCATCACAATCATTACCATCAAATCAGGTTACATGTGATCAATTCAGTAGATACTTTCAGTCCGACATAAACCAACTGAAGGCTGCAATACCAGATGTGCCTCATGACATATCTTTATTATCATCATTCTGTGAGAACAAATGCTATGGACACATTTCCTCCAACATACCGCTAATGACGACAACTGAAGTATTTACTCATCTCCGTAATCTAAAAAACAATAACTCATCAGGACTAGATGGAATTAGTAGTCGGATCCTTCGCCATGCTGCACCGGCGATCTGCGAGTCACTAACTTTTATATATAATCAATGTCTAACCAGAGGTCACTTCCCATCAGCCTTTAAAATCGCTAAAGTTTATCCTCATTTAAAAGCTGGTCCTCTAGACGATCGTCTCACGAGTAATTATAGACCAATTTCCATATTATCCTCATTATCCAAACCGCTAGAAAAGCACATCCACAAAACAACACTAGATCACTTAGTTCGCCATAAACTGATAGTTGACAGTCAGTCAGGATTTCGGCCAAAATATTCTTGCCATACGGCACTAACAAACATGATAGAAAACTGGCATCAAAATATTAACAACAATACTCTATGTGGAGCGGTGTTTATAGACTTTAGGAAAGCATTCGATATGATAGATCATACTATTCTAATTAAAAAACTAGAAACAATGAAAGTAAGTTTTAATATAGTGACATTAATAAAATCATTCTTATTAGACAGAAAGCAAGTAGTATCACACAATAAAGTTTTATCTCAAGCCATTACCACTAATATTGGAGTACCTCAGGGGTCTATTCTTGGCCCTCTATTATTTACCATTTATATAAATGATCTTCCATTAAATCTGTCGTCGTCCTGCGATCTATTTGCTGATGACTGCACAGTATATACAAACGCTGTTGATCGTAATGTGCTAGAATTATCCTTGCAACAGGAAATAAATAGTGTAGTTAACTGGAGTCATGCAAACCGCATGCAAATTAACATTACTAAAACAAAGTCTATGTTAATAGGAACCAGGCAAAGACTTCACACTCTAAACTTGCAGAGAACTCTTCAGCTGCACATTGGCAGCACGCCTGTAGAAAGTGTCACCGAGCACAAGACACTGGGTGTTATCATAGATCAAAATCTAACTTTTAACTCACATGTTCATGCTCTAGTTAAACAAATAGCCAAAAAAGTATACCAACTTGCCAAAATTAAAAATTTCCTTGACGAAAACACAAGAAAGATATTCTATACTTCTCATATACAAACACATATTGATTACTGCTCCACAGTCTGGGATGGATGCTCCAAATCAATAACAAAACGTCTATATTCACTCCAGAAAAGGGCAGTGCGTTTAATTAATGGTGAAAAGCTTACCGACAATTCTAACCTATATAAACGTCTCCGGTTACTGCCACTCCACAAGCGCCTGCTTTTTAATAAGACCAAACTAATTCACAAAATCCTATTTCAAAATGCTCCAAGCTACCTTTGGCCATTGTTTAAATATAACGCTAGACATAGCGAACGACTAAATATACTTCATGTCCCTAAACCTAGGATAGACTTATATAAAACAAGCTTAGCATACTCTGCCGCTCAGTTGTGGAACAATCTTCCACAAGAAATCAAAGACACCACCAATCATGATACATACATTCGCAACCTGTTTGAACACTACCTTAGTACAGACTACATGCCCCCATAACAAACAACACAAAAAAGACAATAATGGTGACTTATCTCAAACGACAACTAGCCAAAAAACATTCCCTTATGTATGGCACGTTACACCCTCCTTAGGTATTTATAATGCCCATGTTAAACACTGCCTCAGTGAGTCATTTGTTATTGATTATTTTTCATGCGTTTTAATGTTCTTTTGTTGTCAAAAGTTGCTTCATAAGTGATGTTGAATGAAAGAATGTATGAGAGGAAATAGAGAAGAAGGGCAGAATGTCAGACGGGCCTGCGTGCCCAATTCTTAACCCTTTGAAAATAAAGACTTATTATTATTATTATTATTATTATTATTATTATAATGCTGTCTCCCCCTTGCACACTACCCCTCCAGCATGCCCTATCCTTGAACAAGAAGTGGTGCATCAAGGTAACAGGTCAATCATAAACCAGTTGCTAATAAAACTAACATCACTCTTTTCTGCTGGCATCTAATATCTAACTGTACAATATGTGAGCATAAATTTAATATCCATTCACTGCATTGTTATCATCAACAGTCTTATCAACTGCGCATGCACACACCACACCCACCCACACACATATAAAACATGGGGGGGGGGGGGGGGTGTGAAGTTAGACAAGAGTGCTACACAGGGGGGCTAAAGAATAGATACCCCAACACAGAATTGTGTCGTTGGTTGTTACACGCTGCGGGAGATACTGAGGAACAGATCCAAGCACTTGTGGACTGAATGCTTTACTGTGCAATGAGGATGATCTGTTAACTAACACAACTAACTGTGTAGCTGAAGAAACTGTAGGCATCAGAAACTAATCTCCCAAAATGGAGACCTGATGGCTGGTGCCAACTATATTTACAATGTATACATCTGTGTATCACAAGTACAACCTGACACATATACATGGCACAAGCACACTCCAGTCAATGTGTGACAATTTAACATGCAATATATTGTAACATGGGATGCCACAAATCTCCAGTGGCACATGCACACTCCAGTCAATGTGTGACAATTTAACATACAATATGTTGTAACCTGGGGTGCCACAAAACCCCAATGGCACATGCACACTACAGTAAATTTGTGACAATTTTTAACACCTACCTGCTGCCTGGCTGGTTGACCAGGGATAGTACAAGATTGAGGAAGTTAAGGGGTAATATTCCATCTCAAGCTACCCACTGCCTGGTTGGTTGACCAGGGATAGTACAAGACTGAGGAAGTAAAGGGATAATATTCCATCTCAAGCTACCTGCTACCTGGTTGGTTGACCAGGGATAGTACAAGACTGAGGAAGTAAAGGGGTAATATTCCATCTCAAGCTACCTGCTGCCTGACTGGTTGATATTCCATCTCAAGCTACCTACTACCTGGCTGGTTGACCAGGGATAGCACAAGACTGGGGAAGTAAACGGATAATATTCCATCTCAAGCTACCTGCTACCTGGTTGGTTGACCAAGGATAGTACAAGACTGAGGAAGTAAAGGGGTAATATTCCATCTCAAGCTACCTGCTACCTGGCTGGTTGACCAGGGATAGTACAAGACTGAGGAAGGAAGATATGAATGCAACTTCCCGCCCAGGCTGGATATACTAGGTGTACTGTGTGCCACTCCCCCTTCTCTACATAACCAATCACGTGATTACACTAGTCAACAACCAAAATGTACCGGATATGAAAATATCTGATCTTAATGTGCTGAAAAAGAAAAAGACATTTTAAAATATTGCTTGGCTCTAGTTTTCAAGATATATGCTATTAGTTTATTTAATTACGATCAATTTATATACATAATGCAATTGTCGTGGTGACTTAAAAGTTGTCACTCTTTCGTCTGGACTACAGTGTGGATGCAACAAGTACTGTTGCTTTCTCTGTGAGTGGGGTAGATGTGGACGAATTGACCATTACATCAGAAGACTTTGGCCAATCAGGCAGTCATTGCAGCCTGGCAGTGAGAACGTTGAGAACCCAGCACTTGTCGACATGAGCAAGATTTTGTTGCCACCCTTGCACATTAAGCTGGGGCACATGAAAAGCTTTGTCAAAGAAATGGAAAAAACAGATGAGGCTTTCAAATACCTCATCAGAAAATGTCCAAGATTTAGTGAGGCTAAATTAAGACAGGAAGTATTTGTTGGTCTGCAAATTAAGAAAAACTTCTTCATGGTGAGTTTCTGTGCGTGTTGCATGGGAAAGAACAAGCAGCATGGCTAGCATTTAAGTCAGTGGTTGACAATTGTCTTGGAAACAACAGATCTGATAATTACAATGAAATTGTAAAAAATCTCCTTCTGAAGTATAAGAATCTTGGCTGAAACGCGTCTTTGAAAATTCATTTTCTGGATTCTCATCTGGGTTTCCTTTCGTCAAACTGTGGAGCTGTCAGTGATAAGCATGGTGAATGATTTCACCTAGACATTACTGCTTTGGAGACAAGGTATCAAGGCAATTGGAGCCATTAAATCTTGCTGAATACTGCTGGACTGGCAAGACACACCTCATCGATTGACTACAAGAAGCAAGCAAAGCCAGCTTGAACAGCTACTGAATAATGAGGGAATGGGTTCAGATGTGCTTTTCTAAAACATTATATGTGAACTTTAAATAATGTTTTTATTTTTTCTATCATCGTATGTTCAAATATCAATTAATTGAGAATGTAACCACAATTTTTATAATGCTAAAGTAGAAAGACTAACTGTTCACCCAGAGAATTAAACAAGCATCCGTTATTTGTATTACTGTAATGTAAATTTCATCATTTAAAACTAAACCAGAGCCAACTGGTGAATTTCATGATATTTGAAATCAGCACGTCAAAATCAATCAGAAATGGTGTATTTAAATTCTGATACAAATAATTTTTGACAATTTGTTGACTAGTTGTATAATGTAGAACACATGTTTCGCTCAAGAAACTTAAAGTCAATCCAAATATGCAATACAAAAATGATCTGAATTCCTCTATAACTATGGACATAACTGACTCGCCTCATTATAGATTATACAAATATACAGATCTATATACAGATACCCAATACAAATATACAGATCTATATACAGATGCCCAATACAAATGACACAACTGCCATCATATTTAGAAAATGATTCCTCTTCTAGATCATTCTCAGACTTTGGTATACATGTTGTCAATTGTTTTTGTGCTCGCTCGCTTTGCACTCAAGCGCAGTCCACACACACTACTTCTAGTAGCGCTGGACTGAACTTTGTGTGTGGATTAACTTTCCCTAGACCAGTGTACCTCACCACCAGGCGAACCCACAAAGAATTCAGAGGTACCTGTAATTTACATCCCCAAGTCAAGGACGAGAAGTCAACATTTTAGTCCAACTGACCGATGTAGGAATTGAACCCCTTACCACAGCATCAGCACACTGGATGTTTAAGAATTCTCATTCTTATCCATTTGGCCATGCTGACCTTAATATTGTCAATGAAGCAACAATCCTCTTGAACTTCCCCCAGGTTTCAATACAGTATTAATGGAGACGATGTTTGTGTTGGCCCAATGCTTTCCTGTACTTTAAAACTGCAGTGCTCAAATAAGGTTCCGCCCAATCAGAGATGGGAGGCGTGGTGGCTAGACCCTCACCTGCCTGGCCAGTGGTCACAAGTTCCATCTGCATCAGGGTGGATTTGAATTCTTAAAAGAAAAGTTTTAAAAGTCGAAAGGATCAACTTCATTGCACTGGGTTTTATCCCATGTGGCTCGGTCTCTTTCCGCAGGGCGGCCTGCCGAAAGCGTCACACAAAACACAAACTCCGTAGCTCCAGTGATGACCCTCAGGAGTCTCAGAGAAAAATGCCCTTGTGAACTGAAAGATTAGCCCGGAATCGAACCCACATTCTTAGTAGCACGAGGGAGGCGGCTTCTCAATCACTGACCTGAGCGTCCAGGCTGACCCAGTCTACATTAGGTTCCAAGACATGTCTTGGGAAGTAGAGGTCACCGGCGTAACCTTGACCCACTCAGTGCTGATTGGTCTATAAAAATAGCATTACTCTTTTTATCCATTCACTGTGTTTTCATCATTCTTCTATAAAGCATCTCTGCAGCTTCCCTCCACATAATTCCTCATATATCTGCTAAATGTCCACAATTCTCTTCCATACATCAGGATTGACTCATTATAGCTCTTAACAGCGCTCTCTCTCATCTCAATTGGCAAAGTTAAATTGCAAAGAATATTTTTCATCTTGTGTAATGCTGCTTTTGTTTGGTCTACTAACTTCCTTAATACATCTTCCATCATCATCATCATCATCATCATCATCTTCCACTTCTGCCGTCAAGCGTCGTGGGGAGGAATAATTTGCGTTCCAGCGCCCGGTGGGCGGCACTGGATAGTGTCATTCCGTGTGGTTGTACAATGTCTCTGATGTCGTCAATCCATTTTCTTCTTGGACGTCCTCGTGGTCTCGTCGCAGATGATCTTTGATGTAAGGCCAGTGATGGTAGTTGCTGATGTTGCATTCTAACAACATGGCCAAACCACTTGATCTTCTGTCTTTCAATAAATGTGGCACACGGTGTTGATCCCACAGTCTGTCTGATAGTAACATTTCTTACTCGGTCTCGGATTGTTAAGTTGGCAGCTCTCCTCAGGCATCTCATTTCGCAGGTGTTGATTTTGCGAAGGTGTAATTTGGATAAAGTCCAGGTTTGAGATTGGTAGCATAGGGTTGGTGTGAATATGCTGTTTATTATCTGTCGTTTTGCGGACATGGGTATGTTTGGATGTTTCAGTAAGGGTGACAGTTGATATGTAAGTGCACTAGCTTTTTGACATCTGATTTCAATTTCTCTGTCTAATCTGCCATCTTCTGTGATCATACTTCCAAGGTATTTGAATTCTTTAACTTGTTTCATCTTCCATCTGCTCTTATTAAAGTACCCAAATACTGAAATACATAGACTTGTTTCAGATTGGTTCCATTTCACTTTGATATTGCATTTGGGAAGATATTTTTTCTTTGTAATTACCACTACTTCTGTTTTTCTTTTGTTCAGACTAAATCCACAGAGACACCTAGCGCCACCTGACGAACGGGAATATAAAGTTTGATGTTGCTGTCACCTGATAACACCTGTAGAAAACACCAACTACATTTACCTGCCATCCCACACAACTGTGTGACTTACTTATTGACTCGCCCGCATAAATAAATAATAATAAATCATGTGAAACAAACATATGATACAAATCACATATTAACTCACTCCACACCAGCTTGTGTTTACTGGTTACTCTTGACTTTCTGGACTTTTCACAGGATTTGTGGTGACGTTAAGCCGCCTGCCTCGCCCTCAGAAGTTGTAGGGTCCAAACTCATTATAAGGTTCGCTAGTGCAATTTTCTCCAAGATTTCTGGGGATGGTCGCCGGACTAGTGTTTGTGCTTTGTATGATGCTTTCAGAAGGCCGCCCGGCAGAAATAGGCTGAGCCATTGTGATAAAGGAGGTTCAGCATGGCTGAATGAATATGAGCACTTGCTGTTAAACTTCCAGTGTGCTGGTGCCAAGGTAGTGGGTTCAATCCCTACACTGTCAGTTGAACTGAAATGTTGACTTGGGATGTAAATTACAAGTACCTCAGAAGTCAGAGTGGGTTTGCCTGATGGCAAGGAACATTGGTATTAGGACAAGCTAATCTGCATGCAAACCATCATTCCGGTGCACTAGAAGTACATGGTGTGGACTATGCTTGTGATTGAGGCGAGCGAACACAAAACTAAATATATGGGATCAAACCCAGTGCAATGAAACTGATCCTCACCCTCAAAACCCACATTTTTATACCTGTCTTCACTCATTTTCTCCTTGTGGGTTGTGAATCCTCCGATAGTCCGAGTTATAGCTCTGAAGTCCAACACACCAGAGTTCAAGTTAACTGAGCCGTGAGAAGGGCCTGCATCTGTCGGACTGAGGTTGGTGTAGGTTCTTCTCTCCTAACTCTGTACCAAGGTACCCTCTCCAGATAGACCATGATGCCGAGATTTCCGTTCCCTCTCCAAACATAAAAACAGCAGGGGTTTGCAAGGCTGGTGCTGAAACATCCCATCTGCGTCGAAGTACACTTGTTCCTGCAGCGAGGCGCTGTCGTCATTTGGAGGCGACAGGTTCGATCCCGGTTGGTAACTATAGCTTTCAAATTTTATGTTGTCTAGTGCGTCTTCTAGTCTTTATTTCCTTCTTCTTCTGCTGTGAGCACCAAATAATACTACGTGTGTTTATTTATGTAATCATCTGCAGAGAGGTGTATTAGAAGGTCACCAGGTTGTGACTCAGCACAGCTGGTATGGACTGGCTGGAAATAGGGCCACGTCACTCATGTTTCCTCTTTATCTTTCAGCTAATTTATTGTCAACTGAATCTAAACCAAAGCCCACAGGAAACTTTGCCACCTCTTACAACAACCCACTTTACTAACGTTATTATTTTCACTCATTGTGGCAGTTACTTTAGCTGATTTCATCCCAGTTGTTACTTTACGTCCTTTTGTTTCAAACATTAATTACTTTATACTAAAATCCCCTTGAAACAAAAAGGATTCAGAAAACAATCGCAGCTGTATGAAGGCTGCATGGAATGAATCCATCCTTCTCCTGCCTTTCATCTCACAAAGAAACACAGGCCCCCAACCAACTCACACCAAGCCTTTTGTAGACTTCATCATGAATGCATGCATTTTGCAGCTAAAGTTTTCTACTGGATGAGGTAGCCAGTCTCATGCCAACCCTCCTTAGTTGCCTCTTATGACATGCATAGTAGGTTACAGTGTTACTATCTTTGCTTCCCTTATGAGCCTTGGTAGCGATTGAAGTTATACATGCGAATAAATGAACACCTGGCAAGAGTATTATTGAATGCTTCATGAAATGCAAAAGATAGTGAACAAGCTATTAATAAAACTGATCAACAAATCATCAAATGACAGGGAGACTTGGGAAAGGCATCGTGCACATGTGTAAAAAAAAAATCACCAAGTGTTGCTATATTTATTTATTAAAATATAATTTCACAGTGCCAGCTGGCACATCTCCATCTATTATAAATTAAACAATAATAATCATCATTATAAAACAGCAAACAAAAAATAAGTAACTGTTCAGTAATTACATGTTAAGTTATTCACGTATAACAAAACGATTCATGTTTCTTCTGTGTAACTATAAATAAGTGTTTCTTGGAAACATTAACACTTATCATAAACGGTATCTTTTTCTTCTGTGTTATATGTACCTATAACTAAAGATATTTCTCAGAAACACTTAAGTTATCATAAATAGTATGATTCTGATGTGTTATGTGTATGTATAAATTGTTTCTCAGAATCACTTACCAGTTACTACAGTTTCTGTTGTTATGTGTATTTATAAAAAAAACTTGTTTCTCAGAAACAGTTATCACAAAAATTATATGTTTCTGTTATGCTTATCTATAAATAAGCTTGTTTCTCAGAAACACTTACAGTTACTACAGTTCCTGTTGTGTTATGTGTATCTACAAATAAACTTGTTTCTCAGAAACACAATTATCACAAAAAGTATACATTTCTGTTATGTTTTGAGTATCTATAAATAAACTTGTTTCTCAGAAAAACTCACGCATCATAAACAGTACTTCACACACAAACTCATCACAATCATCATTCCTTGTAACTTTTAAAGGACTCTAAGCCAGTTTTTGAGGCCAGAAAATTTAAGCAAATTTGAATTTTGGTCTGTTCTGGCAAAATCTTCATCACATTCCTTTAATAAGCAAGCATAATTTTAACTCTTTCTGTTCCAGATGATTGCTTCAATGATCTGTCATCTACTGCCTATAGTAACTTGCAGTGTAGGGCAGGGAGGTTTTGAGCCTGAGGAATTAAGGCCGCTTGGCTAGTGCAGTCGCCGTGAACTGTGCAGGTTGGAGTTGTTTTTTTTCCCCCCAACAGAAGAAATTCCACACCTTAGAGGATTCAAACATGGGTCACCTGAAGAAGAACCCAGCATTCTTAGTTGCAATGATCAACTCATCATGATCACATTCCCTGTTGACAAGTACGGGCAATCATGATTTTCCATCTCTCACAATCACTAGTCTTGGATCAGATCTGTGTTCTTGTTCCAAATATGCCATCTAGTCAAGTCACCCTCGTATTTATCTCTTTACCTCCCCTTTCTATTTTCCCATCAGTTTTGCCTGTTGTCATTAAGATTTCAAGTTTCTTCTTCTTCTTCTGCGTTCATCTGGAGTGTTTTTGTTTTCCAGATGTAATTGTGCCCGTTTAATTGCGCCTTTAGGCCGACACATCTGACTTCTGTGGGCATTTGTTGACCGGGTTAACCTTCCCAGGTGTTTTCAAGTTTTATTTAATTCTTTTTACTGCAGACATTTATAACTTTAATTCTATCTAAACTTTAACCTTTCTACTTTAAAGTCATAGTTGACTGTGACAGAAAGAGTTTGTACTGATTTGTTTGTTTGTTGTAATTGTAAATATATGCGAACACCTGACCTCTGCAATTTAAAGTATACAAAAACTCAAAGAGGAAATTCAATTCTGCATAAAACATGTACAAACTTTCAAGTCCTTTTAGTGTTACAGAACATCAAGCAAACAAAAACATGCACACACACACATGCTCTTTTAGAAAACAATTATCCCAATAACAAAAATAGATAAAAAATGTGACTGTCACAGAATCCTAATTACAGGCTGCAGCATATTCCGGTCAACTGTCTAATGCATCCAGAACTTTCATGATTTGCTGCTTGATCACTCTCGTGGCGTCAGATGCAGTTGGAATGAAGAACCTGGAACACAGAAGATGAATTAAAACTGGTAAACATTCAGGCAGGTGTGGAAAACAAAAAAGGAAAGGAAATCATTTGAAGGAAAAATAGGATATTCTTTTATTTCTTGCCGTTTTTTCAGATGTCAAATCCAGGTTTTGTCAGCTCCAGTGGTTTAAGGGTTGTCAACGGTTTCACAATCCTGACATATCGGGTTTGAAGTCAATCTCAGGCAATATGGGAGCAGACTGCTTTGTGTTTATTTTCACCATGGTATGAGAGGCAGCCGTTCGGAAAGCAATGGCAAATTACTTAACATAAAATTGCGTAAAGAATCACAAACAGCCAGTATGTATGTATACAGGGTGGGGCAAAATGATCTGACACATTTGTAACTTTAATAAAACTAAATTAGAATAAATGAACAAAAAAGTATTTTTATTTATCAAATGTGCACATGATGCCATTTTGTTTTATATTGTTTGAATAATGATTTGTGTGGGGAAATTCAACAACAGGTTCCCCGTACTGCTATTGTGATTTTCAGTGACGAGGCCCATTTTCATTTGTGTGGAAGCGTGAATAAGCAAAATTTCCGCTATTGGTCCCAAAACAATCCTCATGAGTTACACGAACGCCCCTTGCACAGTCCTCATGTAACTGTATGGTGTGCGATAGCAGAATTTGGCATTTTGGGTCCGTACTTTTTTGAAGAAGACAATGTTACAGTGACCGTTAACTCTGAACGATATTGCGTGTTGCTGGACACTTTTCTGCGTCCCAAATTAGATGAACATGACGTCAGAATTAATGTTTGGTACCAACAAGATGGCGCAACAGCCCACATGTCTAGACGTTCAATGGAAATTTTGAGGGAGATGTTCCCCGGTCATTTAATTTCATTCCGAGGTGACCTCGGTTGGCCTGCCCGATCACCTGACTTGAACCCGTGTGATATTTTTTTCTGGGGATACCTAAAATCAAAGGTATATATTCATCGCCCCCGATCTATTGAACAACTGAAAGATGCAATTCATCAAGAAATGTCTATTCCACATGAAATGATCCGCTGAGTTATGGACAACTTTCGCGAACGTCTTCAACAGTGTGTGGACAATAACGGCGAACATTTGACTGATGTAATTTTTAAAAGAAAATGAAATAAAATGACATTATATGTACATTTAGGAAATAAAAATACTTTTTTTCATTATTCAAACATAAAACAAAATGGCATCATGTGTACATTTGATAAATAAAAACGCTTTTTTTTCATTTATTCTAATTTAGTTTTATTAAAGTTACAGATGTGTCAGATCATTTTGCCCCACCCTGTGTGTGTGTGTGTATATATATATATATATATATATATACACACACACACACACACACAGTGGAATCTTGCTTAACGAGCACCTCTCATAACGAGTAATTCGCATAATGAGCAGAATAAATTGTAAAAAAATGATTCGCTGAACGAGTGACGTTTCGCATAATGAGTGACGAGGGGAGGGGAAGTCCCGGATTTGTGAGTAGGCAAATGTGATTTTCGCGACGTCGTTAAGAAGACTCCAGGACGACATCAGCAACTTCAAGAAGCTCATAGATTCTGAGGGTTACCTGCTGCAACAGGTTTTCAATTGTGATGAAACGGGTCTCTTGTGGAAAAAGATGCCGAAGTGAACCTATATAACAGCAGAGGAGAATGCATTACCCGGCCACAAGCCAATGAAAGACCGTCTCACGCTGCTAGTTTGTGCCAATGCAGGCGGCAATTTGAAAATTAAACTGCTTCTTGTTACCATTCAGAAACTCCATGAACCTTCAAGAAGTGTAAAGTCCAGAAGAGCAGGCTAAATGTGATGTGGAGGTCCAACAACAAGGCTTGGGGGACACGTGACCTTTTTACTGGTTGGATCAATGAAGTGTTTGGTCCTTCTGTGAAAAAATATTTGCATGAAATGAATCTACCACTTCAAATCTTGCTTGTTATAGACAACACACCTGCCCATCCTCCAGGACTACAAGATGACCTTGAAGAATTTAAATTCATCCTGTTAATCCAGCCTATGGACCAGCAGGTTATTTCTAAAATTAAGAAGCTCTACACTAAAGCGCTCTTCGAGCGTTGTTTTGAGGTGACCGAAGGGACCAATCTCACTCTCAAACTAAAAAAGTTAGTTCCATATCCATTACGGACATAGCAGTCAACCCCAGCATTTTTTGGATGTTCATGATTCCTGGGCAAGTTTATGTTCAGTAGTTTGCCATTGCTTTCTGAACGACCGGCACCCATACCATTTCATAAAATACCAACGCAGCTGTGTGTAGAACGGTATGATAATGCAGTAATGGTATGCAGGATTATGAGCTGTGTCTGTAACCCCTTCTTATTAATGTTTACACACTGATATTACGAATCCACCATGACTACTGTTCTTTACACTCAGTATTCAGTTAACCTCATTATGATGACAGCTGATGACAACATCAAGTGGAGGTATCATTTACAGCAGTGGTTCTCAACCGGTGGGGAATTCCCCCCCCCCCCCCCCAGGGGGGAATTTTAGGGTTTCCAGAGGGGGAATGAAGACCATTTCAAGATCACGTTAATACAAGAACCGATTACTTGATATTGTTTTTCCCTTCATACTTTACAGTTATGTACGTCTCATCCTTCTAAAATTCATTTTATAAAGTAAGTAGACCCACAAATCATATTTTATGTAGATGTCTAGACTTGTTTTAGTGTTTTTTTGTTTTTTTTCTGTGTTTCCATCCTGTTTCAGGATATTGCGGTCAACACCAGCATCTTTCAGCTGTATGTTGATTCCTAGGCTAGATTACGCTCATCAGCACGCCACGACTTTCTGAGCGACCGGCTGCATACTCTCATAAGTCACTAGCGTGACTCGAACCACTTCTAATTCTCGTGCGCTCACGTTGACCACGAGAGTATTCGGGATTAACGGAGAAAGCTGCTAACCCCTCGGCCAGGCAGCCGGCTTGTTTTAGTATATGCTATTAAATTTACCTTCCATTTTTACGTATACTGTGTAGGGGTGGGGGGATTTTTAGATAGGAAATATCAAAAGGGGGGGGGGGGGGGGACGACGTTCTGAAAATACGGTGAAGGGGGGCACGGGCCAAAAAAGGTTGAGAACCACTAATTTACAGTGTCATAGCTCATGGCATGTATTGTCAGTGTGTGTCTAAGAGTTAATCTATGAAGACAATATATACTGACATCACTGCACATGGGACATTCCCATAAGTGTTCAGTCCTCCAATACAGCAGCCATCCCAAAAGAAGAAGAAGGAAGAAGAAGAAGAAGAAGAAGAAGAAGAAGAAGAAGAAGAAGAAGAAGAAGAAGAAGAAGAAGAAGAAGAAGAAGAAGAAGAAGAAGAAGAAGAAGAAGAAGAACTGTTCCCATGATGAGCTGGTTATGATATATTGGATTTGCACTTTGCTATTCTATCCAGGCTTTTGCGATCTAAGTTAATGTATTGTCAGTGTGTGACGAAGAGTTAATATATGGTCAATTAAAAATGGGTAAATAACAGAAAGAATAACAATGGGTTAACATGGCTATTTATTGGACCTGGATTGGGAGAAGTCTCTACACCAATCTCATTCCAACAGACACAAGCCCTTTTCAGAGCTCATGACAACTAGAACATAAATGCATCAGACTTAATAGCTACAACTTTCAGTCTTCCAGAGGACTGACTAAAAACTTGAGATCTTGACAGATGATGGTTTGTTACACTGTGCTTCAGAAAAGGCATAACTACAACCCACAGGGGTAAGACCAGAGATGGAGTTATACCTCTTCATAGCATAAAGCCAGGTTGAGTTGCAGAGACCATGTATTGCCCATGCAGCATGATCCCTGTCTAGGCCTGTCTAGTTTACTCCAGAGGAAAGGTAACAGCAATTTGTATGGAACAAGACAATTGCAGAAGCTGCCGGATCAAGAAAGCAATGCTCTAACTGTCTGCCTGTTGGAGCCTTGATCCTAGACCTGTTGCTGACCAAGGCTTGGAACCTGGTCTGTCCTGCCATGACGTTTAGTCTTAAGCTGCATTTCCTTGCACCAGAATAAGGCTTGTACCCTCCCAATTGTGCTCCTCCACCTGAAGCTGTTGCCACAATGTGGGGTGTTGGGTTTAGTGAGAGCTGTCCAACATTCGTCGCTAACAGCAACCATCTACTGTTGTACGGTAGCTCATATCTGACTAAGACTTGACATCAAGAGGACTAACAAGCAACCAATAATATAACACGCTAATAATTAAAACTGGACTACACAAAAACACGAAAAGCCAGCATACTACAGACACACATTACTATACCTATGAATATCCGTAACATGAAAGCCATCTTCTTCGTGGGTTCCGTATTTGAAGGTAATCAGTTCCGGCTGGCGTTTCTTAGATGTTATCTTGACGATGGATCCTAATGCTCTCCTGGCCTGGATGTGAGCCATGCCTTTCCGAGACGGGATTTCTCTCAGTATGTACAGGTGACTTGATGTGACCAGCAGGTAACTGAAACAGGCAGATGGTCATTGGTCATGTGCACAAGTGTGCTCATTAAAACTTTACATAATTAATAAAATGATGTTAACATGTATCTACATTTGTGACTCTCTTAGGTAATGTGTCCATATTAATACTATTGGTGCCTTAAGGTAATTTGTGTCTGTATATCATACAGGTAATTTGTGTCTATATTTATACTGATCCCTTGGGTAATTTGTCTATATTCATAGTTAGTTCCCTATGGTAATCTGTATTGGGCAGTGTCTATATGAATAAAGTTCTTTTTGGTAATTTGTGCCTGTACCATATTTTTCTTTTGCAATTTATGCTATTTATTTATTAACATCTCTTGTGTAATTTGTGCTCAAATTTATAGTTTATTTGGGTTTTTGTGTCTATATTAGATTTCCCTAGAGTAATCTGTGCCCAAATTAATAGTTTTTTTGAGTAATTTGTGCCTATATTAACTGTTCCCTTGGGTAATTTGTCTATATTAACAGTTCCCTTGGGTAATTTGTGTCTATATTAACAATTCCCTTGGGTAATTTGTGTCTATATTAACAGTTCCCTTGGATAATATGTGTCTATATGAACAGTTTCCTTGGGTAGCACTTACCTTTCCTTGCAAGGGAGTCGTAGATGCATAACTGCTAGACATTCATATGCTGACATGGTGGTCATAGGTTCAATCCACAGCTGAGCGGATTCATATTTATACAAACTGACCAGGGCTTCTGGGTCAACCCAGCCTAAAATGGACACCAAGAATATCTTGGGAAGTAAAGGTGACCAGCGGTCTATAGAAATATGAGTCTAGCACCTTGATTTGAGGTGTAAAAGGGTTCTTTTTGTTTAACAACTTGTACTACTTGTATTTCCATCGGCATAGCCCTTGGGGTTACTGGGACATAGAAGCCTCTTTACCACTTCCAGGTGGAGACACAACAGAGAGGAGCTTTCTTGTCATTCCAGACTGTTCTAAAATCTCAACATTAGTTTGCTCTTGTTTCCATGAAAGAGCAGACAAGCTACATCACATGGCTGACCTGGGAAATGTGTGCTGGTTTGTACGGATTTCTGTACATTTACAGGAGTACACAACATGACATGGCTAACCTGGGAAATGTGTGCTGGTTTAAAGGGATGTCTGTACAATCACAGGTGTACACAACATAATTGGCTGACCTGGGAAATGTGTGCTGGCTTATAGGGATTTATGTACATTTACAGGTGTACACAACATCACAAGGCTGACCTGGGAAATGTGTGCTGGTTTGTACGGATTTCTGTACATTTACAGGTGTACACAACATCACATGGCTGACCTGGGAAATGTGTGCTGGTTTGTACGGATTTCTGTACATTTACAGGTGTACACAACATCACATGGCTAACCTGGGAAATGTGTGCTGGTTTGTACGGATTTCTGTACATTTACAGGTGTACACAACATCACATGGCTGACCTGGGAAATGTGTGCTGGTTTGTACGGATTTCTGTACATTTACAGGTGTACACAACATCATATGGCTGACCTGGGAAATGTGTGCTGGTTTGTACGGATTTCTGTACATCTACAGGAGTAAACAACGTCTGGCTTCTGTATCCACGTCTCCAGGCTGACCACTTCCTTCTGCTGGTCATCATCATCTTCAGAGTCCATGGCACTGTGTTCTTCACCTGGTCAAGAAAAGGGACCACATTGTCAAAGACAGCTGTGATTTTTAGATTGTTTAATTAAGCATATGGTACATTTGGTGAGTCCATGGTACTGTGCTCTTCACCTTGTGGAAGAAAGGTGACTAAATTATCAAAGACAGTTGTGATTCTTAGAGTGTTTAATTAAGCATATGGTACATTTGGTGAGTCCATGGCAATGTGCTCTTCACCTAGTGGAAGAAAAGTAATGAAATTATCAAAGACAGCTGTGATTCTTAGATCGTTTAATCAAGCATATGCTTGGTAAACTTGAATGGTATGTTGAAAGATCCAGGGATGGCAGACATTTTGAGGCAAGTTCTTCTTTAGTCCATGTTGTGGGGTGTTTACAATCATCATGTCTGTCCACAGCCGACTTGTCTTGTGCGCTGCCAATAATTTCTGATACTGATCCCCTGGCCACTCCATGTTGCACCATTCTCTCCAGGTCATGAAATAGTGGGGACAAATTACGAACTCAAGCATTACTTATTCTTCTTCTTCTTATAGTCCATGCCATGTGGCGTTGGTGAACATGTCTATTAAAACCGCCCTCTGTCCAATGTGCTGCCAATAATTTCTGATTACTGATGTTCCTCCATGCCATGATGTCAAAATGTCCTGCATTTTCTCTCTTGGTCTCTCCCTGTTTCGCTTCCCGTTAAACTTTCCCGTTGTGATGACATACTCCAGCTTTCCCCTTCTCATGACATGCCCAAAGAAATGTGGACTGTCTTTCTCTGTTGCCTGTAACCAGTTCACTATGCGAGTTAACTTTCAAGATAATTTCATCGCTCTTTCTATCTGTTCACAGTATCTCATCATTCTTCTATAAAACCACAACTTTGCAGCTTCCACATAATTTCTGATTTGTCTGCTAATTGTCCATGATTGTCTTCCACACAATAGGATTGGCTAGTTAAAGTTCTAAGAACTCTTTTTTTTTCTTTTTTTGTTTACTCCATCATAGAGAACATGTTAAGATGTGGGCCTTGAATCAGCTTCGCAAATTCTTGATAAGGGAAGGGAAGGGGGGAGAGTTATAAATTTATAAATGACATTCTGGGTTTAAGCAAAAGGTAGGAATTGAAAGAAATGAAGCACAAGTATTAGCAAGAGAATGAAACAGGCCAAACCAAAAACAAATGGTTCAATTACAAATGTGAGATCATACATTCAGAATGCAGACTGTTGTTCATGTCAGGCAGACTGCTGCTGGACTATCTCTTGATGTTGTTTTCCTACTTATCTACATCTGGTTTGCCTGCCTTTGGTTGTTCACTCTTGTATGGCTATTATAAGTTTGTCATGTTTTTGAATGCGGCTAAAAAATGTGATGTCTCTCTTTTCTATTTCTTCAGTCAGTTTTCTTTTCATTCATCACCTGGCCAGGATTTCTACACATTTATTCTTTATTTTTTTCTTTCGCCCTACATCCCCATATAAGAGGATGGCATGGGCCCTCAACCAGCTCTCTGCAAGCCCTCCTATCTTTAGCTATCCCATGCAGCTGCATCCATGCCCTCCCCATATTACTCATTTCTGTCGCAACTTCTCTTCTCCACTTCCTCTATTTCTTTTGCATGTTCATTTCCAGACAAAGACCTATCTAGTTATACTATCACAATGTAAGTTCTATCCAGTGTCAATGACGAGTTTTAACGAGCTGATAAACTGGCTGGCTCTGCACCCCCTGTAGATGGCCAGCCCATGGATCGTGCCGATGTTATTAACGTCCTCAAAGATATGGCGAGAACAGAGGACTTTGACATCAGTGATTCCACATCGCTGTCCAGGATGAAAGACTTGGGAGTAAGAATCGGCACAGCCAGATGCGAGAGGTACATCGGGAAAACAAAGCGCCTCGTCAACCAACACAGAACTGGCACTATTAGCCACCGGACTCTGATGCATATGCTGGGGGAGGATCTGAGCACCTATGGACATATCCGGAGTGCAATGAAGATACCCCAAATGATAACTGATAACTGATGTCTAGTTCTCTCCAGGAGCTCCACATAGGTTCACTGGTATTTGTCTAGTTCTCTCCATGAGCTCCACATTGATTCACTGGTATTTGTCTAGTTCTCTCCATGAGCACCACATTGGTTCATAAGTATTTGTCTAGTTCTCTCCATGAACTCCACATTGGTTCACTAGTATTTGTCTAGTTCTCTCCATGAACTCCACATCAGTGATTTGTAATCTTCTATTTTGTGCAGGCTCTAATTAATGAATGGTTGCAGTTTGCTTCCATGAAATACAACCTGATCTTGTGTGTGTCCATGTTTCTCAGACTCCATGTTCTCATTGCTGAAATATTAACATGTCTTTTTTATCCCAAAAGCAACAAACCTTAAGAAATTATCTTTAACATATTAAACAAAATGACTGCCTAAAGTCAAAGGCTAGGATTGATGACACCCACCTTCTTCTTCATCTCCAATACTGAAAACATTGGCCATGTTTCTGTATCGCTTGCCACCTTTCTCTGCACTGCTCACATGCCTGTGTGAATGTATTGTCATTAAATCCGGGATATCAACATATTCAGCAATTTAGTTCTTTACAAAGAGAACATTTACATTTGTTATAAAGTATCGTCAACACAGAATTACTGATTGCAGCAAAGAATCATTTTTTAAATATGTACATATGCATATGTGTGTATCCACCTATTTGGATTGGGTTGGAATTCAGTTGACAATTAAATACTTAAAATCTCTTATACTAACCCAGGCTTAATCCCAACCTACTTAAAACCTAATACTAACCCAGGCTTAATCCCAACCAGTCTATATTGCTATACTGAATCATGAATATATTGTTTAGTAATGTGCTTTTGTGCAATTGTGAAGTTCCAGTGCTGGTCTTAGGCATCATGCAAGTTTACGAGTTTGGAGAGGGGACAAATAGTCCTGCAACGCAGTCCCCGAGGAGATGGCACTATGGTACTGGGATGGGTGGGAAGTCTCTACACCAACCTCATTTCAACAGAGTCCTTTTTAGTACTCAAACTACCTGAATGCCACTGCATTCGTCAAATGATAACAACTTAGTCTTCCAGAGGGTTCACCAACCAACCAAGCAATCTCTCTCTCCCTCCCTCCTTCTGTCTGCGTATGTGTAAATATAGTGCCCAACTTGCTTTCACACTATCTCACCTTCACAGAAAACATCTCTGATACCCATTTTATGTGGCTGGGCTGATTCTTCTTCTTTTTCTGCATTCGTCCTAAATGTTGTTTTAGACGTAATTACGTTGTGCCTGTTTACAGCGGAGCGGCGATATTTACACCTTTCAGTCAATACATCCAACTTCTTCAGGCATTTGTTGCCCGGGTTACCATCCCGTGGCTGGGCTGATTCTAGAGTAACTGGATGACTGAGTGGCCAAAGCTTGGTAAGCATGTTTCCATGTTTCTCAGCCCTGAACAGAACCCTCCCTGTAGGCGCCAGCCATAACTCAATACGCCATAAAGATAAGTTTCATTTCTGTAATTTACTTTATATACTGACTCATCACAACACCAGCAAACAAGTTAAAGCAACATTGTTGAGAACATGCATCTTTCCTGTGGCAACATACGGATGTGAGTCATAGACTATGTCAAAATTATTAAAGAATAAAAGTTGCGGCCCTAGAGATTTTGTGGCAAAATGGTTCATAGCTTGACAATTTTATTAAAAGACCTAGTAATATGTAATACTGCAGTAATGTCCACTACTCATCACTTACTTGTCATTGCTTCCATCATTCTTTATATAGTTGGACAGTTTCACTTTCATTTCCGCAGACTTTGTTTTCACAGCATCAGACAGTTTTCCCAGCAGATCTCTTGAAAACTGGAAACATTTAAAGAAATGCTAATCAACAGAAGCATATTCATGTGCTAACCATTATACTAAAACTTGCTTTGGTTTGAAGCAAGGAATTTAAACCAAAAAACAAAAGGTTGCACAATGTTCTACCCGACATATTTTCTGCATATGACATGGAAGCCTAGATATTAAACAAGCAATTAGAAAGTCGAATAGAGGCTCTAGAGATGTGGATATACTGAAGAATATGTCATATTTCATGGAAACAAAAACAATCAAATACAGAGGTCCTAGAAAAACTGGGAATGAAAAGAGAGTTGATGACAGAAATAAAAAAGAGGCAAGTGAGATATTTTGGCCATGTTAAAAGACATAACACTCTTATAACAACAACACTGGCGGGTGAGGTTGAAGACAAGCGAGCAAGAGGTAGACAACGATACAAGTGGGAAGATAACATCAAGAGATGCACAAACAGCAATTTGACAGAATGTACAGTCAGGGTGAGAGACAGGCAATGTTGGAGTTACATCGCAGACAAACTTCACTGTGGAGACGGCACCTGATTGATTGGTTGATGATTTTCTGCATCTTACTTCAGAGCCATATATTACATAAAGTGAATAAATGAGGTCAACATGGCCGAATGGATAAAAGCATTTGTTCTTAACCCTTTACAGGTTGTCCGTTTTCTAGCCCTGAACGGGCAAGATTTTTTCAGGTTCGGTAAAATTTCAGGTCGCGTTAGTAAAAACATCACAAATAAGGTGTTAGTCAACCGATTTTAGTTAAATAAACAACACAATGAAGGGAAAAGCATGCAGAATATGTTACTCACGTGATTGTTGTCGGTAATCCATATATGAACACAAATATTTACGAAATACAGCATGCTGTTTGTGATTTTCCGTCATCTATACGGCAATTTACAAACACATTTTCAGAATCATAATCACTTTCTTTAAAGTCCGACTCAGACTGCTAATGCAAAGTAACGCTTTGCACTGATATCTAGCTCTGATTAATAGTCAATCTTCGTGCCCTTTAATGTCACTTAAATTGAACCTAGCGAAATCTCGGCTATCACTTGAAGAATCGCCGAAATCCGCTTGGAAAAACAGCGTAAAAACCCCGAAAACTATCAAAAAAAGTCCGTAAAAGTCCATTCAGATTCATAGTAAGCACTTACAAATGGCGGCCACGTTGTCAAGCTATCGGTGAAAGCAAAAGAAGCCGTCGGAAATGTCGGAAAGCCGAGAGATCGCATTTTTACAATACATAATAGTATCTGGCGTTTTGGGACGTTTCCCCGTTTACGGTATCGGACGGAAATGGCCGTTCCACCCTGTAAAGGGTTAAACAGCTGGTGTGCTGATGCAGAGGTAGCGGGTTCAACCCATATACTGGTCAGCTAGACTAAAATGTTGACTTCTCATCCATGACTTGTAAACGTACATTACAAGTACCACAGAAGTTTGTCTTCGTCTGTCCTTTATTCTCATTTGCAGTATAGGCTCTCAACCAATCACAATAAGCCGTCCTATCTTTGACTATCTCAACCAATCACAATAAGCTGTCCTATCTTTGACTATCTCAACCAATCACAATAAGCCGTCCTATCTTTGACTATCTCAACCAATCACAATAAGCCGTCCTATCTTTGACTATCTCAACCAATCACAATAAGCCATCCTATCTTTGACTATCTCAACCAATCACAATAAGCCGTCCTATCTTCGACTATCTAAACCAGTGGTTCCCAAGCTTTTCAAGCCGAGGGCCATATATACTATTTTCGGTAGTTAAGCGGGCCACAACGTTATAAAATTATAAAAGTCGTGCAATATAATTCTTACCTTTCTTAACTTTCGTCAACAAAATTCTAAAACTTTAAAGTGTCAGTACTACACTGCGGTCATTTTTTGGTTTAAAACCAAAAGTTCATTTAACAATAAATTTATAAGTTTCGAAAAACGCTATTAATGTAATTAATTTACACTTGTAACTGTTCTTCATAACCAGTTACTTAAGTTCAGATGTCAGTTTATCAATGTCTGAGCACAAATCTGTCGTGCCCAAAGTCATAAGCGCAGCTAGGTTACTATCGGTGAGTCTGGAACGTTGCATGTTTTTTTTTTAATGGTCAGTGCTGAAAATGACTGTTTGCATCTGTAAGTCGAACCAATACAACAAATGTACATCTGGGCGAATGAACGCAAATGTTCAAATTGTTCGACAGGCAATAGTCGCCAGAATGAAATCACATGATTAGCTGAAGGTGAAGCAGGCAGCTCCAGAAATTTACATCTCAGTGCAGCATTACATTTCAAATCAATTACTTCATGCTGAAGGTTTTGCTGTAATTGACAGAGCTCGGCATCAGGAAATACGAACGGATTTATGAAGAGATTATATTAAATAACGAGGCCTCGCGTGCCACATACTGACAGCTGGCGGGCCACATGTGGCCGCGGGCCGTGGTTTGGGAACCTCTGATCTAAACCAATCACAATAAGCCGTCCTATCTTTGACTATCTCAACCAATCACAATAAGCCATCCTATCTTTGGCTATATCCTGCAACCTGTTCCATGTCCTGATAATTTTATTTATTCCTCTGCCTGTAGTTCTCTTCTCTACATGTTTATACATTTGACATAAGTACACAGCTTTGATCTGTTGGGTTATGGTCACATTCTGTGACAGTCACTGCTGTCAGGTTATTTAGTCCAAAGACATGCATAATATTTTCTAAACAAGTCAATCCTCCTCCATAAATCTATCTTTTTTGCTGCAGATAAATGTGTTCTTCAGTGAACCAAGAGGTGAAAAAAAGGTGCTGGATAGGACAAATACTGAGAGAATCTGACAATTGTATAATTAGAAAAGACTGTCTGGAATCCACAGCCCAAATGAAATAGAGGAAGACCTAAAAACACATGAAGAAGAAAAGTTGAAAGAGAAATGAACAACATGGAAGGACATGGATGAAGCTGCATGGGATAGCTAAGGATAGAGTTGGTTCAGAGCCTTTGAGCCAATGAACGATAAAGGGTAATAAAAAGAAGAAATGTATTCTTGGGAAATTAATGTGATGGTTTCCCCATGACTTTAAAACTACAGACTTATATTTTGTAATCTACTCACATATTTCACGGAGCTTGCATCATTACTCCTCGTTCCTCCTCTACTGCCGCTGCTGTTGTTGGTCGTAATATCACCACCTCTGTCACAAACCACCTGTGTCATTTCATCAATGCCGTTCTCTGAGGTGGCCTTCAGAATGTTGTGAATAGCTGTGTGCAAGACAATACAAAGATACACACATAAGGAGTCAAGAACACTCACAGCAAGCGGTCTTTCTAAAAAACCAAAACTAAGGTTTCACTCTAAGTACAGTATACAGATGTAAGTGGAACGTGACTGATACAGGCCCTGATATTGCACCTTGGGAGCAAGTCGCAGCTGATCGCATTGCACGGAGGGCAAAGATCAGAACTGGAATAAAGACAAAGGAGAAAATGATTGCAGATAGATTACACACCGAGCGTGTGAGATTTCGGATGGTGCATGATTGTGGAAATGACCATGTGTTCACATGCATCCATTGTGGATGAACATTTACCCCACAAATTGGTCTGACCAGTCACATTCGCTACTGCCATGGGTTGTAGTTATTATGTCTATGAGACTTCTGTGTTTAAACTCACTAAGGGAATACATTGTTTCTATGACAAGATGCTGTTAATGAACCAGCTTTCTTCGATGTTCAGATTTTGTCAATTTAATGTCAGTATTTGTCTTCTTCTTAATCCAAGGTATTCTAAGAATTGTTCTACAATATTTGAGAAGTAGAAATATAAAAATTTAATACATAATAATAGAAATTTTAAGATGTTTTTTTTTGGGGGGGGGGGGGGGGGGGGGGGGGGGGGGGAGAGACAATTGCTCACTTTGAACTCAAGCATAGTCCATACACATGCTACTACTACTTCTCTTCTTCTACCTTTCATCTCCCATTGTAGTAAAGACCCACTACCAACTCCTTGTGTAGACTTGTTCATGACTTGTTGACAGGATTTTTCACCTAAAGTTCTCTATGGAATGAGGTAGCTGGTCTCCCATACTTCCTTAATCACCTCTTATGGCATGCATGGTAGGATACAGTGTTACTATTCTTTGCTTCCCTCAAGAGCCCCAGTATCACACAGGTGCATGAAACCGTTACCTTTAAAAGTAGCATCACACAAATGTTAATCTTTACAATAAACACAACCTCAGCAGCTATATGGCAAAGTAGCTGGGACACTGGCTTAATGACTTTGTATGTTGCAAGGCTGCTGTGACCGAGTCATAGAAATGTTCCAGGATGATGGTAGACATCAAGTGAGCCAAGAGGTGAGGAACACACACTGAGAGAAGTATAACTAGCAAGACCTTTCTCTAGATCCCAGAAGGTAAATGAAACAAAGGGAGGCGTAAAAACATAGGGGCAGGAGAACAAGAGGCAGAGATGAATAATATGTGGACATGAAGGAAGCTTCATTGGTCAGGGCTTCAATAACCTAGCTCTGACTTATTTTATTTTCTCCACATAGCTCGAGGTATTGACTTAGCTGCGCTAATCCTTCACCTGGCAGAACGGGCCAGAGTGTTTTTACCCCGGAATGGACAAACGTCCCAAAGCATTCATTATTATTAAGTGTTCTAAAAAAGGCAATCTCGCGGCTTTCCGAGTCTTCCGATTGTTTATGTCCGGTGTTATCGATAAGTAGTTCACATGTGAGCCATTTGCTAGAGTGTGCAAGCGATTTGATCAGATTTTTGTATAGTTTTCAGAGTTTTTACACTTTGTTTTTCAAAATGGATTTTGATGATTCTTCAAGTGATAGCGGAGATTTTGCTGGGTTCAATTTAAGTGACACTGAAGTGCACTAAGTTGGCTGTGAATCAGAGCTACATTTCAGTGAAACCAGCGTGGGCAGTGTACACACTTTGGATCTCTCGGACTTTGGAGAAAATGATTCTGATTCTGAGTGTTTGTAAATAGTGTATAAGACTGACAATCACAAATAATATGTTGTAGTTCGTAAATATTTGTGTACATGCGTGGATTACCAGCAACATTGGATTACTTATTTCACGTGAGTAAAATAATTTTCATGCTTTTTCCTTCATTTTGTTTTTTATTTAACTAAAATCTGTTGACTAACACCTTAGATGTGATGTTTTTACTAACGTAAACCGAAATTTTACCGAACCTGAAAAATCTTGCCCGTTTAGAGCTAAAAAAACAGACAAATGTCTGCCCTGTAAAGGGTTAATTGGCCAGCCGAGACTTCTGTGGGAACGAAAGTTGGTCAGGAAGATATCTGATCATTCAGCCTCATAATACCATGACATAGTATCTGTGGCAGTATCTGCAATGGACCTCTACAGTAACAATTTACGTTCAGTCAAAACAACTGACATGCTATGATTCAAACATTCAGTCTCATAATATCATGAAATAGTATCTGGGACGGTATCTGCAATGGACCTCAAGAGCAACGATTCACATTCAGCCACAACAACAGCTGATATACTGTGCCTGGGGCATACCTGGGTAGCCTCCTTTGGCTATGGACACGTACTGCTTGCCTTTCTGCAGAATATTTGCCACCACCATATTGATGTACTGATCCTCTTCTTCTCTTCCACTCCCGAGGAAGCACAGGTGTTCTCCTGCTGCAGCTGAACCTGGCAAGATGACAGTTTTAGTATTAACAGATGTTTAGTGTGAACTGAACAGATATCATATTAACAGATCTAACATCACATCAAATTTCAGTTGCTAAGTATAAGCAATATGTACTTTGTGAATGTCTATTAAATAACATTCGTGACTTATGGGATCATCATCATCATGTGACATACTGGTAAGCGTGGACAGTCATGTTTCGCCAACTTACACGATTACCAGAGTCATGGACCAGCTCTGTGTTCTTATCCCGACCATGACATGTGGTCAAGCCATCCAAATATTTACTTCTCTGCCTTCCCCTGATTCTTTTCCCATGAATCTTGCCAGTTGTCACCAAGTTCTCTAGTTCATTTCTTCTCATAATGTGTCGACAAAACTTTGACTGTCTACATCTAATTTCTCTAATCAGTTTACGGTTTTCATTTGTTTCTTATAGGTCTTGTTCATTGGTTTTTCTGGCTGTTCATGGTATTCTTTGCATTTTCCTCAGAAATCATATTTCCACTGCCATTAGATGTTTTTCAGCTTGTCTGCCATGGACCATGTTTCACATCCATAAAACACATGCAGGTTCTATGTAGCACTTCAACACTTTTTTTCTCACTGTAACTGACATCTTTTTATTAGTCAGTATGTTTTCAATCTTGCAAAAGTCTACCTTTGCCATAGAGATTCTTGTTCGAATCTCTTCAAGGCATCTCCCATCAGATCTTATGACTGTTCCGAGATAACTGTACCGATTCACTTACTTAAGAATATGCCCATTTACTTGTATATCACACTGTGGTATTTCCTTCTTCCCAGTGACGACCATAATCTGTCATCTTACAATTTAATTCAAACCCTAGTTGTTCATTGTGTACAGTAACCGCATCTACTAAATGTTGCAGATCATGTTTATTGTCTGCAATTAATACTGTATCATCCGCATATCTAATGTTATTGATGTATCGTCCCCCAACGGTGATTCCTCTATCTTCTAAATTTCTAAAACTATTTTCACTGGCTTATGGGATAGTGGAACGCAGCTTCACAATTCTCCAACATGCCAATTTTAATCAATAATGTGTAAATACACCAATACAACAATTATAAATACATTAATATTGGACAAGAACATGTGAATAACTTGTAATGTCTGCAGGATGTTTCAATCAGAGCTAAACTTGTTCTCCACAAACACATCCACAAACAATCCACAAACCTGCTAACAGGGCCTGAGCCTGGGCAGTAAATAAAGCTTGAACGGTCACGGAAAACTCCTCCGGATTCTGCAACATCTGGTGAGGGGGCAGAATCAACATTAGGGTGTGCAACAGATAGTGTGCATTTGTTGTGTGATTGTATTTTAGTTAACTACTGTGTGCCATCATATGTTATAGAACTTGCTGACTTTTGACAGACTAAAACAGGGGGAGCCTGTCAAGAGGCTACATGTCTACTAGAACTACTGGAAATAGTGTGAAAGGGCTTTGCTTAAGTTCAAAGCGAGCGAGCGCAAAAAACAAACCAAAAAAGTCTAGGAAATTATGGTTTGTCACATGACACAATCAGCAGTGGTAGCCTAATGGCTGGACCCTCACCTGCTTGCCTGATGGTCATGGGTTCAATCCACACTGGGACGCATTCAAAAATTTTTAATTGATCTTAGTTCCAAGGTCACCCAGCCTAATGTGGATACCAGGAAATATCTTAGGAAGTAAAGACAGCTGGCATTATACTGACATCACTCACTTACTGACCACATCACCCACTCACTGACCACATCATCCACCCACTGACCACATCACCCACCCACTGACCACATAACTCACCTACTGACCATGTCACCCACCCACTGACCACATCACCCACCCACTGACCACGTCACTCACCCACTGACCACATCACCCACCCACTGACCACATCACCCACTTACTGACCACATCACCCACTTACTGACCACATCACCCACCCACTGACATCACCCACCCACTGACCACATCACTCACTTACTGACCACATCACCCACCCAATGACCATGTCACCCACCCAATGCCCATGGGTCTATACACATATGGATTTAGCACCTTATACCAAATGCAGCCTTAAGGCATGCAAGTGGGTCCAGTACTTACTGCATCACACAATCAGCTGGCATAATGGTTAGGATGTTATGCTGACTATGATATGATTACAGACAGATGAGGGTTCGATGCCTGTAACTGCCGCTCATTACAGGAGAGAAAAGACTGACCACCCATCCCTCCGTGCACTCTGGCCTAACAAATATGATGGTCCTAACACTCCACATCCCCCCAACAGTTTCCTGCTATGGAGACTCTCCATTTGTATATCACACAAACGGAAGTCCAGTGGTGTAGTGACTAGCACACTTGCCTGGTGGTCAGGTGTTCAAAACCACATTGAGGCAGATGTTTAAAACCGCCCTGGGCTAACAGGTTGACCCTGCCTAAAACGGGTGCCAGAAAACATCTTAGAGAGTCCAGGTGGCCAGCATGGTACTGACCGCAAGATGGCCTGACCGCAAGGTGGCCAGCATAGTACTGACCACATCACACATCGAGGGTCGACTGGTCTATCACATGATGGAGCTAGCATTCGATTGGTATATAAAATGATGGAGATAGCACTCGATTGGTCTATAAAATGGTGGAGCTAGCACTCGATTGGTCTATAAAATGATGGAGCTAGCACTCGATTGGTCTATAAAATGATGGAGCTAACACTCGAATGGTCTATAAAATGATGGAGCCAGCACTCGATTGGTCTATAAAATGATGGAGCTAGCACTTGATTGGTCTATAAAATGATGGAGCTAGCACTCGATTGGTCTAAAAATTATGGATAGCACTCGATTGGTCTATAAAATGATGGGGCTAGCACTCGATTGGTCTATAAAATGATGGGGCTAGCACTTGATTGCTCTATAAAATGATGGAGCTAGCACTTGATTGGTCTATAAAATGATGGAGCTAGCACTCGACTGGTCTATAAAATGATGGAGCTTGCCACTCGATTGGTCCATAAAATGATGGAGCTGGCACTCGATTGGTCTATAAAATGATGAAGCTAGCACTCAATTGGTCTATAAAATGATGGAGCTGGCACTTGATTGGTCCATAAAATGATGGAGCTAGCACTCGATTGGTCTATAAAATGATGGAGCTAGCACTCGATTGGTCTATAAAATTATGGAGCTAGCACTTGATTGGTCTATAAAATGATGGAGCTAGCACTCGATTGGTCCATAAAATGATGGAGCTAGCACTCGATTGGTCTATAAAATGATGGAGCTAGCACTCGATTGGTCCATAAAATGATGGAGCTAGCACTCAATTGGTCTATAAAATGATGGAGCTAGCACCATATGCTGCCCAATATGCCTCCAAACATTAAAAGGGGTCCTTTACTGACTTTACATCACACAATCACCAGTCTCAGATCAGGGCTGTATTTATTTTAGTATTTACCATCTGGACAAGTCATTTTGGTATTTATCTTTTTGACTCCTTTTTTTCCTTTCCCTATCAAGTTGGTCAGTTGTCACTAAGTTTTTAAGTTTTCAAATATGTCCATCCTTACACAAACCAGCTACAGAATGCCATGCAAGTGTTTACATTTTGCTGCAAAAGAGCAGTTAGCTTGGTGGCGATTGTTATGAACAATAATATGCAATTTCTACTGTAGAGTCAGAAAACTGTGTTGACTGCTATTTTTACAATAACAAATTCTTTTTTCATCGCAGCTTGCTAATGCTGCTTTTTCTTCTTCTCTTCTTCATTCTTCTTCTGCACCTCCTTTTCCTCATTCACTACTGCTTATTTTTCTTCTTCTTCTCATCGCCTTGCTATTGGTTCTTTTTCTTCTTACACATCCCATGGTTATTGTATTTTATGGTTTTAACATCCATTTTCTGGATAAAATTTGCTGTCTGTTGCAGATTCTGCTTTGTACTTCAGAATTAAATGTGTGGTGTTGCTTCTCGTGGCCAAAACTAGTGTCGAATTCTTTGATAAAAGGGTGTGATGTGAAAAATGTGCTCTGACATCTGAAGGCCTGACTCACATGTACAATAAAGACTACCACAACTAGTCACGCTAATTTTCATTTATGTACTGAGGCACTCAGGTGTGAAAGGCAACGAGTGAGCCAATCAGTTGGTGAATATGGCACTGATTGAGGTGGGAAGAGCAATGGATGTGCCAGACATCATCAATGCCATAAGACATGCTGGACAAACAGATGACTAAAAAAACTTGGGAATCTGCTTCCTTGTCCGGAGTGAAGTAGATGGGAGTGAAGTAGATGGGAGTGAAGTGGGGAGCCGCCAGACATGAACATTTTGTCAAGGGCACAAGACGTTTGATTAACTGACACAAAACTGGTGCGATCAGTGGATATATGATGGCATAGACGTTACGGGGGAGATCACATAGACCTGTCCATAGTGCAATGACGATGATCCTCCCTAATCCCAATCAATAACTTATTTAATGTCAGATCATTCGATTTTAAACTTTCTTTGCAGTCTAAGCTGGCTCTGTGGTGAAGGAGTTACGGACGTAGTTTGTATTCCTGCATATCGTATTCAAAACACAGCTGTGGGTGATTTGGCAGCAGACTGCCTTGCGCTGGTTTTTATAAAATGGTATGTGTGTCAGTCGTTCAGAAGCAAACTACTGAACGTAAATGGAATCACAAACAGCCAAATAATGCTGACTGCAACATCCTGTAAAGGATATGCAACTTTGATTTTTCAGTCTAAGGGAACAAAATAAACATAATGCAACAGCTGGCCAAGGCATTCTCCTTACCAAGCTGGAATCGAGATGAAATGCTGTGGTTAGATGTTCAGAATTGTACTGTTCAGCGGGCCTGCAGTCCACTACAAAATATCGGACTGAATCTTCCTGCAAATGGAACACAGGACAAAACAAAACATTATGAAACTGTACAAAAACAATCATTCAGGATGACAGGTGTATGAAAATATGTTTCATCTTCTTCTAAATCTATTTTCAGAGTACAGTGCCTGAAGGCTCAATGTTGCAAGCTTAACCTGTTTCCTTCTCTATCTAATCCCATGTTCCAGTCAATAATCTCCTTCATTCAATCTGTTTACATCTCTATATCTATTCCCAATAATCATTTTCCAGTCAATAATCTTCTTCATTCAATCTGTTTACATCTCTATATCTATTTCAAATAATCATTTTCTAGTCAATAATCTAGTTCATTAAATATGTTTCCATATCTATATCTATTCCCAATTATCATTTTCCAGTCAATAATCTTCTTCAATCTAGGGAGTGCATCAGCTGTAAAAGAAACAGAGGCAGACAGAGAGAAATGATACTGAATTAACTGGGATGGTGGAATGGAGGAATATCTCCAACAGAATTGAGTACTGATGCAGAACACCAAGGTCTGAGATCTGTGGAGATGCATGAAGCCCTACGCCAGCTGGAAGGGCACATCATGATGATGATGATGATGATGATGATGTGATAATGATGATGATGACAATAACATATCTATGAACAAAAAAACAACTGTTATACATAAATAACTATGAATGCACACTGTTATCAGGACATATATCTCTTACACTAATCATATTAGTCCTATTGGCCTGCAGTAACTCTTCCCCAGACACCATCAGACACAGCGCATCCATCGCACTATTATCATCAAACTCCGTCTGTGCTATGACACTCCCTCCAAACATTGCCAGCTGGTAGTCCTGTCATTGAAAATATCACAATTATAATACCCACTTACAAACAATAAACCAATGAAGACGGGATTAAACAAGAGGTAAAAAGCTAGAGTAAAGACTTCACTGCACTAGTTTTTACTGTCTGGCTAAGTCTCTTTTCACATAATAGCATACTGTCTGCCAAGAGCATCACACACAGCATGAACTTCTGTCTCCAAAGGTCCCCCCCTCCACCCCCATGTCTCCAGAAGATGACTTGTGGTCTGAGAGTCTTGATCCAACACCAGCACAAGACGATTATCACTTTAAGACCAGATCAAATCATTGTTCTGCGCAATAGATTACACAACCACATGTATACAAAATTGAAGATTGACGAATCAGCTATGTGCACATGTGGGGTCACACCGCAGACAGCCGATCACATGCTACAAGACTGCCCAAAGTATGACATATTTAGGCAAACCTTCTGACCTGGAGAAACAACAGTGGAAGATAAACTCTATGGTCCATTGAGTGAACTAAAAAAATACAAATTCATACAAGAGACAACTGTGCAGACATAGACAAATTTCAAGCAAACAAAAGAAGAAGAGGAAACCCTTGACCTTCAGAGCATGAGGCAGATGGCTTGACCAAGTCATCATGGAGGCCCCTATCCCTCTCTCGTTTACCACCCTCCCCAATACCATATGAGGATTTAAATCCAACAACAAAAAACAAGATACATGTATCTAAACCTCACCACCATCATCAAGCACCATCACCACATAACAGGTTGGAAGAGTCTCCAACAGGTCAGCATGGCCAAATGGATAAGAACACTCACTCTTAAACTTCTGGTGTGCTGATGTTGAGGTGGCAGGTTCAACCCCTACATCAGTCAGTTGGACTAAAATGACTTCTCACCCTTGATTTGGGTCATAAATTACAAGTACCTCTGAAGTCAGAGTGGGTTTGCCTCATGAAGACACTGGTAATAGGGAAAAGCTAACCCACACACAAAAATCAGTCCAATGAACTAAAAATAGTAGAACATGATTGGATATGCTTGGGTTCAAAGCAAACAAACGCATTTTAAAAAAACAATTTAAAAAAGTCTCTAACACACTCTGGCCTGTATTTTTGCAGTCACTCATGCAGGCTTCTTCCAATCCATCTCTTGATGTTGTCCACACATATGTAACACTGCCTTCCCCATGCACACTCTCTCTCCATCTTACCTTCAATCATATCCTTTAACAAGAAGCCGTGTCTCTATATGTGATAAAGTGTTTTCATTGTCTGACCCTTGATCTCATTCAGTTATGTTTTTTTTTTTTTTATTTAATTCAAGTTTTTTGATACTTCCTTATTTTCTCTTCTGAGAAATGGCATGAAAGCTTTTGATACTTCCTTATTTTCTCTTCTGAGACATGACATGAAAGCTGAAGAGGATGGTGTTTTGGTGCTGTGTAGTTTTGAAGAATGTCTGACACTCTACCAGGTATGAGCAGCAGAGATAGCTTGTCTTACAAGCAGCACCATGTCTCATTTGGACAGGACAGTGATGGATGGCATGGCTCCTGAAAGAAAAGACAAGGGCTGACCAGCAAGAAGATGGAGGACACAGGACTTTGCAGAGACCTGAGCATGACAATGTGTGTGGCAGTTAGAACTGGCCAGGGAAGGAGAAAGTTTTCAGCAGGCCTTGATGACAGCGGCATTCTGCAAAGGTCACGCTACACGATGATGATAGTTTTGGTAACTGCAAACTACGAACTTTTAAAAAAATATTTGGTTTGCAACAAACAATAAGTAAACTATTCAGGTGTGGATAGTTGCAGGATGCAAAAGGTGTTTTTCATTCAATCACAAGAACCTGTAAAAAATGAAAATGGTGGCACCACAGCAATTCATCAAATAATGTATGCTGTAATGGTACCATTTGCATACCTTGTGTTTTGACCAGAGACTTTCAGAATAATATTCTTTTAGAAACACCCTGTATGTTATTACAACAACACAGAAAAACAATGTACCAACCCTCCTGAAAGACTGTGGTGTCTTTGAAGCATAGTACTGGGCCAAAGAACAAAAGTCCTCAATATCTTCTGCCTCTAGTGCTTGTGGCAGTGATGATATGGAATCTGCAAAGAATCAATTGACCACGCAGATTTTATGAAATATTCATTACTTTCATCTACTTGTGAAGATTTCAAGCTGCCATAGTGGAGTATCTGATCAGTGAATATAGTGTTTCCTCTGTGATTCATGCTTTTTTGCTTAGCTTACATTGTTCCATGATAGTTTATTTTAGGGCAGGCCTTTTTAATCTATTTTTTAAAACAAAGCTTAAAAGATTAAAGGCAATGATTAATTTCAATGCATTGGGTTTTACCCTTTCCAACACTTTCTTTCAGTCAGTCAACAGTGAACTGGTACAACTGTCTGCTTGACACTGATGAATTTGCTAAGGAAGATAATGGAGCACCTAGGTACTTGTCTCAAATCCCCATCAAGGGTATTTTAAACTGCCCTGGGCTTGCAGATTGACCCAGCCTAACTGTGTGCCAGGAAATGACCTGGGAAGTCAAGGCAGCTGGCTGTCGCTTGCTGGTGGGAATTACCATAAATTTTTTAACTTAGCTATCAATCCCAGGGTTCTTCTACAAAAGGGCTTTGCTAGGGGTAATAATTCGGTATAGGTAAGACTGAAAGGTGAGTAATGTTAGGGAGATAAGGAAAGTAAATAATCCCTTTTAGAAATTTAATAGAATATGGAAGTTATTAATTATCCTACATGAATGATTCACCAACAGGGTATGCATAAAGATGTTATAACTAAACACTATATAACTGTAATAAAAGTAAAGTGAAATTGTAAGTACTGAATTAACAATTAACATGTAAATGCTTCACTAGTTCAGTGGCCAATTAAATGCAAGGGCTATTCCAAAATCAACCACCGATTGGCTGATAAAAATTTAAACAAACTGAACATCTAAATACATACAAAAGCTACATACATCACAGCATTACTCTTCCACAAAGTCATCACCTAAATTCAGGCACTTGTCGTACCATGGCACGAGTTTTTGTAACCCCTCGTCAAGGAATGCCGGGACCGCCAGGGTATTTAGCCAGTTGTTGACTCCATCCATGAGCTTCTTGGCAGTGTCAAAGTGCTGGGTAGCTAGCCAGACCGTCTTGCCGAAGAGATGGTAAACACTTGGTGCCAAGTCCTGGCTGTAAGGGGGTGGTTGAAAATTTACCACTTAAATTGCTCAAGTAAAGCCTTTGTGTGAGCAGCAGTGTGGAGCAGCAGTGTGGAGCAGCGCGTTGTCGTGTAGGATAATAACGACCCTGGTGAGCATTCCGCCCCTTTCATTTTGGATAGATTGACAAAGCTTCTTCAGTGTTTCACAATGAACTTCTGATGTTATTGTGGTCCCTAGCGTCATGAATTCCATCAACAAAATGCCCTTGCAGTCCCAGAACACTGTAACCATCATTTTTCATTACAAAAATGTTTACTTGAATTTTTAAGGCTTTTTGGAGAATGAAGATGCATCCACTGTTTTGACTGTTCCATTGTCTCTGCATTCATAAAGTGAACCCATGTCTCGTCCCCAATCACTATTCTGTCGAGAAATGCATTCCCCTCTTCCCAGTAGCACAGAAGGAATGTCAAAGCTAAGCCCATTCTTTGAGCTTTGTGAACATCAGTTAATTGCTTTGGTACCCACCGTGAACAGAATCTGTGGTCCTAACCTCTCTGTGACAATTGGAAACAGACTAGTCCTGGAAATTTGTGGAATTCTGTACAAAGAACTGAAATTGTGAAACGGTGCTTTTCCACTATAACTTGGTCGACTTTTTTAATGAGCTCATCTGTCACACATGAATGTCGTGTCCTTGTCCACCCACATCATGCACATCTTTACACACATTCCTGAATTTCCTGCACTAATCCCTCACAGGGCTGTCAATCATAACGTTATCACCATACACATGACACAATCAACGATGAATCTCTGCCTCATTTTGACCCTCTGCTTGAAGAAAACGAATCAAATCATGAATGGCGGGCAAGACAATAACAGTATCTAGGTTTATTCGTTCGTGATTTGTGAACCACTGAACAAATGCGACGGCAGGTTGATGTGTAGTGAGCTAAAAGACTACTGAATGATGCAAGCAATGAACGGTGTCACTATGACAACCGGTTTATTTTTACTAGCCAATCGGAGATTGATTTTGGAATAGCCCTCGTATATTTGAATTCAATTAAACTTTAATATAGATTTTGAATCTTAACAGAAATGAAGAAGGAAGTCAGGAACACTATCACTAGTCACAGAGTTAACAATAAAAAAAGAATGTCAATGATCTTTCCCAAAGAATTTCTGATAGAACAGTTCCTGACATATACGAGCACACATGTGCAACACTGGTTTTTCTTGACCTTTGGCACACTTTCATTTGTATGTCTACCATTCATATGTCTATCTTCTGAGTTATTTAGTAGTGGTTTGAAATTAAGACTACAATACAAATATTTGGTTTCTTCTTCTTCTGCGTTCATCGGGAGTTGTTTTTTTTTCCGGACGTGATTGCGTTGTGCCTGTTTACAGCAGAGCTGCGTTCTTGCGCCATTAGACCGACACATCTGACTTCTGTTGACAGGGTTAACCTTCCCGGCAAATATTTGGTTTGATACTGATCATCTGGCTTTTGCTACAAAATGTTGAATAATTTGGATCTTGTAACAATGAAGATTCAAAACAATGTATGCCCTTAGTGAATTTTAACACAGAAGCCACAAACAATCTGCTGTATGATTTATTGCCTGGCATATTTCACTAAAACTTGTCATGTGCATACTGCAGAGTTATATATCATATGAAGTGAATAAATGAATAATACTTCAGCTGAAACAATTAAAACAGACACAGGTATTGTTCAAATGTGGAACATCTGTTATCCTCATGGTAATTAAATTTACAACAAACTCGTTCTGTTTGCACAAAACCGGCAGCAACAGCCTGATTACAAACATAAGTCACTAGATACTTCTCTCTTCTGATACTTCTTAGGCTTGAAAAAATATTGATAATAATGAAGCCTCTCAAATTAGGCCTCTGCCAAACCTTGGTAAATAAATATTCTTCGAGGCTTGTTGATTATACTAACTCTGTTGACATGTTGCGTGAGTCATTGATCAGGTTACAGCAAGCTCGGATACAGTTCCTCTAGTATCAAGAAGCAATATGCCATACAATTAACATGTAATGAGTTTACTGATGTTCGTCATGTCATTTACTTGCTGCATACTGTTAAGCCATTCTCCCCTAGGGTGTCAAGAAAATATTTGTCCAACAACTTTTTCAGTTGGACCAATGTGCCCACCTTGGTCAAACTGTTGGCTCAGAAAGACTTGGTAACTTCTCCTAAGGGCAAGTACCTAAAAGACTATAAAGCATTACCAGGTGTAGAGACCTACCATAGTCATGCAAGTACATTTGGAACTTCAATGATTCTGGCGACTGTCCTCACTCTTACATGATGCACAATTTCATTTTATAACATACTTATACATTTTCCCCTAATAGATGTTAACTAGGGGTTCAATCCCTACACCGGCCAGTTGGACTAAAATGTTTTGACTTCTCGTCCCTGATTTGGGGACGTAAATTACAAGTACCTCTTTCATCGGAGTGGGTTCGCCTGATGGCGAAGGACACTGGTAATGGGGAAAGCTAATCTGCACGCAAAAATAAGTCTAGTCCACTAGAAGTAGCACATGCATATGGACTACACTCAAGTTCAAAGTGAGTGAACAATTTAAGAAAAAACTAACGGTTTTTAAATAACAAAACAATTCTATGTTGTGCCATACTGTCGTATCACTCAGCAATGGACGTGATGTTGACAGAACACTTTCAGACATAACTACAATTTGGTCTAAATATGACAGTTTCACATCGAGTGTACAATGTGCTTATGCATCATCTCTGAATATGTCAGTGGCGTAGTTGCCCCATCAGCACACGACACCGACGTGACACTGATCACATGACCCATTAAGTGCTTATTGGTCTATAAAATATGTGGCTTGCACCATGTACCCAATATGCCTCGAGTTGTGTAAAAGACGTCTCTTTACCTGGGTAAAGTGAAAGGATCCCTCACTTTGTGCTCATCTGACCTGTGTACAGTAAAAGGATCCCTCACTTTGTGCTCATCTGACCTGTGTACAGTGAAAGGATCCCTCACTTTGTGCTCATTTGACCTGTATAAAGTGAAAGGATCCCTTACTTTGTGCTCCCTTGACCTGTATAAAGTGAAAGGATCCCATATCAAACTATGAGACATATCATGTGTATGGTGTAGCCCCATATTTTTAGACCTGTTGGCACACAACTGCTGATGTAGTCGATATCACATTACCACCTTCATTTTCCAGCACATGCCCTCGTACCCATTGAGACTGGGTCAACTCCAAAGTCCAGACCAGTGAAAATAATCCCAGCATTAATAGGGATTCAAACTTATGAACACCAGCAAGTACACTAGCCACTGCGTACCACATCTACCACTTACCTAGAGTGCAAGGAGGATAATCTCCTGTATACATATACATATATGTGTTAGGTGCTATCGCTCTTATTAACAACTTACCAACCAGTTCTTCTCTGCTTTGATCTTTGCTCTCAAGAATGGTATCTCTGAAACAATTGATACTCAATAAGGACACCAGCTCTTTTGTTTAGATACACAATAATTAAGTGAACAAGTAAAGGACCCTTTCACATACCCTAAGGCGTATTGTCAACATCTATGGCCTAGGGGTTAGTCACACGCAGTTTCACAATTCCCCGACACAGCGAGGCAAGGATTCTAAATCTGCCATAGGCCATTTGGAAGCAGATCACTTTGCATTAATTTATATTGTAAGAAGCGTTGGCCTTTAAGAAATCAAAAGAAATCTGATGAATGTAAAATCACAAGGTAAATCAAAAACGACCAATAAATGCTAGGGTTGACAGCAATGTCCTGTAAGAACATGCAAGTAACATTTGAAGGTTCCTGGGTATAGCACACTAGATCCATATTTACTAGACCAATCAGCGCATGGTGAGTGATATGGTCAGTATCATTACTGCCCAAGAGGTTTCTTAGTGCCCAATTAAGATTTTGCTGATCTTGTAGCCCACAATAAATAGTAGGATCTTAAACTTTCTAAATATGTACAGACATCCTACTTAACTCCTGCTGTCCTACTTAACCCCTTTCTGCTATGGTTACTAAATTAACTTTTTCTGTACTGGAAGTTGATATAAAACATTCCACATGGTTATTATTTTAACTCCTTCAGATTCAGAAATCAATTATATTTTTTACAGAATAAGGAATTCAGTCCCTTGATGGTGAATTTGATGCTTAACCTTGTAGGTCACCATCATTATGTAGCAGGTCCTCTGCAGAACGCCAACACTCTCATTATGGTCTGCCAGAGAGCCTCTCATTCGCCGACTAGTTCTCCTACACATGCACCCTCATGCCCAAGATGTCTGTAATGTCCTGTGTCCACGTTGGTCGACTCCTGTCACTTGTTCCAGAAACCATTCCTTCCATCACTGTTCTCTCCAAGTCACTGTCAGGAGGAAAAGATAGGAGGTCCGGTGTGCACATGCACACGTTATATCCTTCAACAGCAGGAAATCGTAAAGAGTAAGAATGGTCAGCTGCTCTGGCAATATTTTGAAAAATTAGGAAACCTACCCAAAAGAACTGGCGTTGTGACATAGAGGCTAGTGAAACTGCACTTCACAATTCTCCAACAGATCGAGTTGTGGGTTCGAAGTCAGCTCTGGATGATTTCGACACAGATAGCTTTATGCTACCGCCTCCATGGAGAAGGCGTTATGGACACAGTTCGTAATCCTAATGCCCATGTTCAAAACACAACTGTGGGCTATTTGGCAGCAGACTGCTTTATGTTGGTTTTTTATGAAATGGTATGGGAGCCGGTCATTCAGAAAGCAATGGCAAACTACTGAATGTAGACTTGCCCAGGAATCACAAACAGCCAAACAATGCTGGGGTTGACTGCTATGTCATGTAAAGGACATGCAACTAACTTTAGCTTTACGCTGATTTCAACGTTATGCAACATCACCCATTCAGAAAGCAATGGCAAACTACCAATATAAAATTGCCTAGTAAATCACAAAATGCTGAGGCTGATCGCAACATCCTATAAAGGACATGCAATTAACTTTTAACCCCAAAGGAAAATTTCTTTGCAAGCATGATTCTGTAATACACACACTGAGATCACTATGGAGCTCCAGCATTAAGCTGACGTCTACATTCTTCTGTCTTCCATCTCCTTCTTCTGTCTTTCATCTCCTTCTTCTGTCTTTCATCTCCTTCTGTCTTTCATATCTCTTTCTTCTGTCTTTCATTTCCTTCTGTCTTTCATCTCCTCCTGTATTTCTTCTCCTCCTTCTGTTTTTCGAATCTCCTTCTTCTTTCTTTTATCTCCTTATTCAGTCTTTCATATCTCTTTCTTCTCTTTCATCTTCTTCTGTCTTTCATCTCCCAAAGCAGCAAATTCCCCCAACCAACTCAAGCCACGCCCTTGCAGACTTTTGCATGAATGGTTGGATTTTGCAGCTAGTTTTCAACAGGATGCAGTTGTCACCAAGTTCAGCAATTTATTTAATCTCATAACGTGACCAAAATATTCTGTCTGTCTACGTATAATTGCTCTAATCACTGTATGATTTTCATTTGTTTCTTGTAGGACTTGCTCATTGGTTTTTATGTCTGTCCTTAGTATTCTTTGCATGTTCCTCAGAAACTACATTTCCACAGCCATCATAGTTCACGCTTCACATCCATACAAAAGTACAGGTTCTGTTTAGCACCTCAACACTCTTTTTCTTGCTGCAAATGATATCTTTTTATTGGTCAGTATGTTTTTAATCTTGCAAAAGGCTACCAAAGCCATAATTGATATTTTCAAGGGCAATCAAGATGGTCCTTGAATCCAATCAATCAACTAACCCTCTATCACACATCTCCTTATTCGTTCCACTAACTCATATTCCCAAACCTTATCCATCCATCAGAATTTGACAAGGTCAAAAGGATAAGTTTCTAGCTCTTAAACTTCCAGTGTGCTGATGTCGGGGTAGCAGGATCAACCCCTACACTGGACAACTGAACTTCAATGTTGACTTCTCATTCAGAAAACAATGGCAAACTACTGAATATAAACTTGCCAAGAAAATCAACCTGGGGTTGGGGTTAATTGCCATGTCCTGCAAAGGGCAAGCAACATTTTTTACCATCCTCTCATCGCACAAACAAACAAACAAACAAACAGAAGGTCACATGAAGCTGAACCCCGAACTCACTTTGCATTAACTAGAATTACCAGGCCCATAAACAGCTGTAGAAATGGGTCTGCATGCTGGAATATCACATCCCACATTGACAGGCACACATGCAGGTCACACGTGCCTCCAAATAAACTGTTGAACTGCAAACAAAACAAATATATGGATATACTGAAGTTCATGTTGTAATTCATGAAAACAAGACCAATCAAAAATACAGGTTCTAGATAGGCTGAAATAAGAAGCATTAATGAAAGAAATAAAAAAGAGACAAGTGAAATATTTAGACCTCATTTAACAAACAAACAAAAAGGTAAAGAGGCCAAAACATTCTGCCAGGGGGGGGGGGGGGACCTTTACTGATGAGCAGAAGCCTCCTGTTGTACTTGTTCCATGGCGTAGTTTTTACCACATAACACACTTGTAAAAATCAAAAAGGAGTAATGAGTTGAAGACAGGCAAGCAAGAGATGGACAGCAATACAAGTGGGAAGATAACATCAAGAGATGAATGAATAGCAACCAGTAAAAAAGTACAACCAGGGTGAGAAACAGACATTGCTGGTGATTCATTGCAGCCAACCTTCATTGTGGAGACGGTACCTTAAATATTGATTGACGTCACCCATACATAAGCTGAAGACATCATGCACAGACATTTGAGACATGATCTGTACACGTTATCCCAAGAATATGTCTGAAGCATCCTATCTCAACTGTCTGAGTTTTCGGCACTCTTCCGAATTCCGGTCCCAAATAGTTCTGCAGTGAATAATTTTATATAACTAACCCTAACCCTAATCACTTATTCACTGCAGAACTATTTGGGACCGGAATTCGGAAGAGTGCCGAGTTGTCTGTTCTAGTTCAACATGTCACCTCCAGGTCATACCAGCAGCTATTACAATATGCTCCCAATTGTCCCACTACACAACCCAAAACTGTTAACTGGAACAACTAATACCTATCATTCACCGTCAGCCAACTCTAGTCACATAAACTATATAAGCCAACAACTATGACCAACCAGCACCAGCTGTTACTGTCAACCGCTTGCATTATTTTAACCATAAATCTGATGACAAAGATAATCACCACAACGCCACCCCATGTTTCTCCTCTCCTCCCCATAATTCCCCCATTGCTCAAATGACAAACAGCCTAAAGCAGACAGCTGACAGTGATTTGTAGTTTGCAACTAAGCAACAGTAAACAAGAACAACAGCAATGTATTATCAAATATAGTTCATATTCATATTGAGGTGGATTTTTTCAACTGCCCTGGCCCCCTAGATTGACTCAGTGTAAAAGGGGTACCAGGAATGCTGTGGGAAGTGAAGGCAGCCAGCATGACATTCACCACATAACCCCCTGAGTACCAATTGCTATATGAAATTATAGGGCTAGCAATAAATGTACAATAGTCCGCGTGAGTGGCACCTTGCAGTCTTAACAGACCAAAGTGTGTGAGTTGGAATGTGGCCAATATTCCATCACAATGCCTGGGCAGAGCTTCAGAGAATCATGTGATGCCCAAATGACATGTCCCCTCTCTCGGCCTAGTCTTGTGTATTCCAGAGGAATGGGTAACCAATACGTCTGGCACAAGGTAGGCTGCAGATGCTGGCGGCTCAGCGTCAATCCTCCGAGACCTCACCACCACGAGCCGGTGGCGAGTTATGGCCAGACCCTGACACCCAAGGGGCCCGGCTTAGAGGCGTTCAGCCAAGTCCCACAGGTGAGGGCCTCCTATGAGCCCGGACCATGAGGGCGCGCACATCTGTCGATCACAAGTGTCCAGACCTGTGTAAAGCGTGCACTATCGTCAGACTCTCCACCTGACTTTAAGCGGACCCCGCGACCAGCGGGAATAGGCCCGCCAGAGCTACCGCAGGAGATATTGCCTGTCTATTTGCAAGCAAATCCCCCTCCTTCCATTGTGCGGATCTCGCGACCAGCGAAAATAGGCCCGCCGGAGATTATGCTCGTCTGCTGCGAACAAATCTCTACCGAGAGACTGAATAAGTAAAGAAACGATAAAAGTAGTGGTATTTCAATTGCGCTTGCGCTCCCACCTATGCTACACCCTTCATGTGTCTTCACAAAGTCGGACTAGAGTCAAGCTCAAGCTTGACAATAGTCCTCAAGATGTGTAAAAACAGTCCTTTGTTTTTTTTTTCACTTTTACTATCCAAATATACATAGGATTCAGAGCTAATGGTTTCAAATGATGCCATACTCCACAAATCACCTAGGCAGAGAGATGGGATAGCCTCCTTGGAATGTTGATAAAAAATAGATCTCTCTAGATAATACACACATCAAACGTCTCACAGAAGATGAAAATAAAATGTAGTGGGTATAATACATTATAGAATTGTGTTATTCTTGCACACATACAGTAGGATCCTGGGGTTATGGAGTTTGTGTACAGTGCTGATATTCTTCTTCTGTGACCTAAGGAGAGGGATGGAGCATGTATGCTTTTATCCATGTGCAACAAAAACTGCACCAAACCAAGCCATCATGTGGTCAATTGCATTGCACTGTCTCATTAAATCTGTGGCTTAGTACAACCTACTTTGAATAGGATTTCTTCAGGTTTGGTTTCCCTCGCCTTTGATTGTCCCGAATCTACCTACAAGGCGACAGGTTTGTGTCTCACTTCATCTGGTTTCTATCCCTTGGCCTGCCCAACATGGGAGACCCTACCAGTAACTGTGCTACCATCAGCATAGCTCTGGGGTGACTGGAACATGCAAGTCGCTCTAGACATGCTTTGTAAATATATAGTCAAGGTGTAAACATCAAACAGGACAAATATTTCAATACCTAGT